>WIGN01000385.1:0-36054 GCA_014235955.1 Colletotrichum sojae
ACACCTGTGTCACTGGGTTACATAGGTCCTGCGGTAGCCGCCGGCTCGGGCGGGGTCAGGTCCAACGGGTCGTAACAACTGGTTAGTAAGAAACATATGAAGTTTAGTAGTGTGTACAAGTTTGGTATTACAGTATTCAGTTCATACTTATAAGAGTAAAAGAATGATACTCTAGTTATCTTAGTCTCAGAATATTTCTGCTCCTTTCTACTTTATATTACTTCAGACCATACTAACACAGTAACGATCTTTTGCTAGAACTATAACTACCAAAAGCGGACTATTATAATTAATACTGTTTTAAAAGCAGTACAGCAAGCTACACCCCATCAGATGCCTATCGTTATATTGAACTTTTGTTATCCAGCCTTCTCTTCTAGCTATACTCTGTAGTCTCTATGTGAAGACCATACGGGCTGAACAACGGTCGTCAACCTGCTGGGTTCCATTCGATGGAGTACATGAGAATGTCAGGGTTGCCCTGCCTTACCTACGTAGCTGGGCTACTCCGAACCCCGCGTTACGTCCTAAAACCTTACCATTCGGACTCGGATACCGACAACCATGTTGCTAGTCTCTGTCCACCGGACGGGTCTGGCTTCAACCCGCTGTCATCCCAAATCATGAAGGCGAGCGACAAGCGGGCACTGGCCTTCCATCCACGTCATGCGGCTGGGAGGGAGGAGAGCACGATGCCGGAGGAATACTGATCACACAGTCAAACAGAGCTTCACGATTTTCGAGTCTTGGAAGGTATCTGAGGACGAAGAAAAGCCTGGGCGCATATAAACCAGTTCTCCGCAAACAGCAACATCGAATCCACAGTTGTTCCGACTTCTTCGCCGGCGGACTCCTCCGGTGATCCCCAAGGTTACCTCAAGTGTTCGTAGCATCGCTTAGCATCTCCAAATATTGAAGCACTGGCGTTATTAACGTCGATCATACATCCAGTAGTAGACAGCTGCGACGTTTCAGGCCCCATTGGGCTCTGTAAAGCAACGCACCCCAATGGCCTAGCACACCGTTACCAGCACAACAACCCCTTAATGCCGTGAGCGAATACGCAGTAGTCTATTTTCATACTACTATAACGTCTACGAGCCAAATACGACAGCATGTGGATGCATATATAAACTTCTAGAAGAGTATCAACTGTCCAGTTACCTTCCCCAGTCCTCTATCATCCAATAATTCAAAGTCCAATTCTTTCTTCGACCTACCGTTGCCGGCCAGCGTTTCTATTCTCAGTTCCCTCTGCCTTTCATACATAGAACGAAGATGCAAATCACCTTCGCCTCCGTCTTCGTCGCTCTTTTCGCCATGAGCCAGCTCGCGGCCGCCGCTCCTGTATGTTCAGAAGCCAACAACAGTCATGTGCTGCTTGAGAAGGCGCCATCAACCTAAGCTGAGAGAGTCGTAGTGCTGACGAACCAAAAACAGCAGCAGAAAAACAACGCCCGCGAAAAGTTCAAGACAGAGAGGTGCCAGAGCCAGGCCTGCAAGGACTCGGTCGATTCGGGCTGCCCGCTCAGTAACATAAACTTTGTGCTCGGCGGTTGCGACGATCCCAGCCAGTAATTCGGTGGCAGTTTGCAATTGCAGGACGGGTTGTCTGCTTGGCAGTTATATCATAGTTGCATACTTCCTGTGTACCCGCTGCAATGAACGCATGAGTATGAAGCAAATACTTGATTGTTTACCGTCGCACTCACTGGCTGGATGGCCTGATGATTTGAAGATTCAAAACGCCGTTTGTCGCCCAAATTGTTCTCTGCTTATCGGTAGCGTGAAAACCGACGACCAAGTGTGTTGGAACAAAATAGAAATTGGAATCATGAATTACGCTACCGGAACGCGGGTTCTTCTACTAGTAACAGCAACGGGGAAATCCGATAATTAGTCCCATCGACTTTTCTATCGTGATTCCATGACAGCAGTAATACGAGGCCACAGCAGCCACCTACGACACCACTCAACCCCCACAACATTCACCGTCTCCGGTGAAGGTCAGTCCGCCTTTGACGATAGTTTCCCTAGCAGCGTGGGCCAGGTCCATCACTGGACACGATGAACGAACGAGAAAGCAAGGTTGCGCGGGAACGCGCGTGGGAAAAAAGGCCCACGGACTCCCTGAGAGCCATAGACTGGCATGGTTCTCGGACCCCAGAAGCCAAGCTGGTACGTTAGCGGGAGGCTTGAGCCGCTCTCGTGGCATCGATGCGCCACGCTACCGCGGCAGCAACCGATCTTTTTTGCCTCTTCATCGTCAGTTGTCCGCGTCCTTCCCGGCTTGGTGCCAAGACAACCATTCAACCCTTCGTGTGCCGGCTTGACCACGATGGGGCTCGGACGCTCTTTCTCTTCTTTCCAGGGTTGTTCTGTTTACAAGACGTCCCCCTTGCTGGCGGCTGCCGACGAGACCCACGATTGCCCATGACGATGGCTCCATGTTCGCAGACGCACTAAGGCATCGTGGTCTCAGCGGTTTGCGCTTTCTCCCGTGGTTGCCGAGGCGCTACTCGGTCCCCTTGCATGGTACGACTCTGAAGAGTGAAAGCACGACGATGGAGGCCAGTGAGTCGTTTAGATAGGTCATATAAGAATGGCTCGGCATCCTGCTCTCTGCTGATGAATGAGAAAGACAACCAACAAGCTAACTTCATCTCAATCTCCATTCTCCCTCAATACATCAGAGGCCGTCATCCTATCCCTTCGCTTGAATCAACAGACACATACATCAAAACACCGCAAAGATGAAGCTCTCACTCGTTGTCTTCGCCGCCGCGGCCTCTGCCGCCGTTGTTGACAAGCTAGAGGCCCGGCAGAAGGGCTGCAACGCCGACAACTGCCTCCGCGCCGTGAGGGCAACCCGCTTCGGCATCGCGACGATGGAGATCCGCATGTCCGAGTGCAGCTCCTACCTCGCTGTCACCGAGACTCCCTCAGCCTCGTAAGTATACTTTCATCCCAACCTGCATAGACTCCAAAGGTCCTCACGCCTTGCCTAGCACCGTCTACATTACCGAGACAAACGTCGAGACCGTGACAATAAACACCCGCAACCTCAATCGCCGCGCCCCAACTCCCTCCCCAACGAAAGCCATCCCAGCCTACGCGACATTCTGCCCCGACGCAGCCGCCTACAGCAGCGCATGCTCCTGCTTCGGTGCGCGCGCGACGACCGTCACCGCCCCGCCGCCCCCCGCTGTAACGTCCACCGTAACCATCGTCGCGACAGCAACCATCCTCGAAGGGCCGTTCGTCAACGCAACCCGCCCCGGCGTCTCCTGCGACAAGCCCTGGACCTGCGGCGACGCGGTGATCCCCGCATGCTCCGGCGCCGGGGAGGCGGCGAATAGCGGCTGCGTGTGCTTCCGCAGCGTAGAGGGCCGGGATGTTTGCGCTCAGCCGAACGATTGCCAGGTTGGCTGCCAGGCCTCGGGTGATTGTGGCGCTGGAGAAGTGTGTGTCAAGGAGAGCTGCTGCGCTGGCGGGACCTGCATGAAGGTCGATGTTTGCCTTGACAAGACGCTGCCGCGGATGCTGTTTAAGAAGCGCGGCGGCTCGAAGCAGGCTCGCGCCGGTTTCTCGTACCTCTCTCTGCAGTCTCATGACGCTGTTGATGAGCAGTTGTAATGAGTTGGGAGGACTGTGGGTAGTGGTGAGCTCGACATCTCCAGATGGACGGTTTTTTTTAGGTTGTACATATGCATATACCCTTCATAGAACATAACTACGTCTTATTGTAATATATTTGAAACTTATGTATAACACATTTAAGTATACGATGACTGACCGACATGAGACTTTGCTCTCTTCTCCATCGTCATCTGTCATTATAGCACTGTCGAGGGAAGACTCCAATCAGTAGTTTAAATCAACAGTGTTGTTTCTCCTCTGTCTCTGAGTGATTTCATCTCGTATCGTACTTGAGACGGGAGAAGAAATGACTCCCTGCTGCTTCGCGGCTCAGGTACCTGCTAGCTGCGGAACGTGTCCTATCAGTTGTCAAGGGAGCGGTAGGATATCGCGGGATTGCATTCGGTCGCTCTGAGTCTTGTTGCCCAGCCGAGCTTATTCGATCTGGAGCTATAGTATCAATACGATGGTCAAAGTTGGGAGTCCGTAGAAGACCACTTATTGAGCGGGTTGATGTGACGGGAACCGGCGAGCTCCGAAGAAGGTAGCACTATTACTAGCTTATGTTGTGCATGAAGATTAGAGATCAAGTTGATGATGCAAAGCAAGATAGCACGGCGACCGATAGCTGATAGTCAACGGGTGGGAAAAGGTGTAAGCAAATATAGCATACGAACCGCTCGCACGTCATTCCATTCTCCGCGGGATGCGGGGTAGTCTTGGTCAGACGTATGACTCTTCCTCGAAGTCAGCTTTACACATGAATCTCAAGCCTCCCACCTGAACGCCTAACTTTGAAACGAAATCAACCCATTTCTTCGAAAGCGTTAGGTGAAGATGGTCGTCCTTCCGCCACCCTTCCGCGACATCCCTCGCGTGCAACTGCTATACCCCCGGCCCGCGGACATTGAGCACCTGACCCGGCTGACAAAGTCCCTGGACTCGAGAGCATCGCTATGGATCCTGCGCGATGACTGTAACTCCGGTCTCTCGTTCGGAGGCAACAAGGTCCGAAAACTCGAATATGTGCTGGCCGACGCGCTCGAGCAAGGGGCCGACACCCTGCTCACGACCGGCGGCATCCAGTCGAACCACATGCGGCAAACATCCGCGGCCGCAGCGAGACTTGGACTCAAGGTGAGCCTCTGCATTTTGAAAGACGCGAGTGGACATAGACTGAGTGATGAAGGTCGCGCTCCACCCGAGAGAGGCGGTCAAATCGGCGGACGAAGAATACAACTACGCCGGCAACATCCAGATCAATGGAATCCTCGGCGCCGTCACCTTCCCCGCGGGCACTACCCAAGATGAGGCCCTCTCGATATTGAAGGAGCGCGGCCAAAAGCCCTACCCGATCCCGTCCGGGGCAAGCACGCACCCCCTCGGCGGTCTGGGCTACGCGCGCTGGGGCTTTGAGGTTCTCGAGCAAGAGGCGAGACTAGGCACATCGTTCGACGTCATTATCGTGGCCCTCGGCTCCGGTTCCACGCTGGGCGGCATGGTCGCCGGGTTTAAGCTGGCACAGAAGCTGGGCCGCCCGGGGGCAAAGAAGCGCCTTATCGGGTTCTCCATCCTGAAGGAGTCCGTCGACGAGGCGGCTGATCTCGTGCTCGGTATCGCCCGGACGACGGCATCGCACATCGGGCTTGAGCCCGACGATATCTCGAGGGAGGACTTTGAGGTGGACGCCTCTTTCCTAGGCGGGGTGTACGGGCGGCTGGATGACGCGACGGCGGAAGGGATCAAGGAGTTGGCACGGCTGGAGGGAGTGTTGACGGACCCTGTGTACACGGGAAAGGCGTTCACCGGGCTGCTTCACACCGCAAAGGCGGGCGGGTATGATGGCAAGAACGTTCTCTTCTGTCACACCGGGGGTCAGCCTGCTCTGGGTGCTTACCCAAACTTGAAGTAGAGTGCCTCGTAAGGTGGTAATGCCTAGAGGAAGAGATAGCAACGAATCGAAGTCGGACATACTCCCAGAGTTTGAAATTCGCTCGAAGAATCATCTCGACTTGTGCCTGTATGCCTCTCGGACCTCTCCCACGACACCTGTATGGACTTGTTGGTTACCCTAGCAGAACAAGCGGGACTCGTCACGAGATGACTCTGGTAAGTAGCTGATGGGAGGAGAAGAAGATGAAAACTATCCAAAACGAGACGTGTAAGAGCAAAGCGTGCCTAGGTCGGCACAAGAAGGGGATTTGTAAGCCGCCTAGGAGCTTGAGACGAATGACGGTGTTCGTCATCCATTGAAGGAGACGTCATCGGAACTCTGCATTGAAAACTGCGGATGAAGTGTGGGTTGATGGCACCCACCAGAGCAGGATTCATCCATCGTGTAATTGTGATTTTGTACAGCCCCTAGCAGACTCACAGCATGATCAAAAAGGGACGTTCAAGTTACACGCACCCTCCTACGAGAGCTCCAGTTTCCACTCTTAGGTGCCCAGATCGGTACGGATGTTGACCTTCACATATCACAGGCTAGGCGAAGTCTGCCGTATCAACGGCTTCAAAGTTCGGCGCAGGATGACATGGGCCAATCGGGAAAGCCCGAATAGTACCGGAAGCCCTCCCCGCGGTGTTAAAGCCCGGCGCCGGTGCTCTCGGCCACCGGCCGAAACACCAGCGTGCCTCCTTGGCCCCGTCGCAAGGGGGCGGCTTGTACCTGCCAAGCTTCCCCTGTCTGTGGCGCATGGCAGAGACGCCGTCACCATCGGCTTGGCGGCTAAGCATCCCGGACTAGAGAGCTGCACGTGGAGATAGGGGAGAACACAGGACTGTTTCGTCTGGGTGTGGGTGATGACGCACTACAGTCGCGCCATCTTGCAAACCTTTTATACTTTCCGAGTCTTTCGCGCAGAGAGAGTGCCGTTGTCGACTTTTCTTTTCGGACGGAAAGTGGAGGGGGTGAAGGGATTCATGCGCTGGAGGCTCGGCGTGGTTGGTTATGCGGGGCTTCAGTTGTCGCAGGGGACTCCTCGCCCTTCAGAATGGGAGCGACGCAGGCATTCCGGGGGCATTCCGAGGAAACGAAGGCCGAGCGGAAAACCCGAAGATCAAAGTCCATGTCCGTCCGTCTGTATGTCGCTTTGTTGCTTGAGATTGGTGGGGCAGAACCGACAAACGCGAACCGTCGAGAGGTGAGATGGTAGCTTCATTCTTTCGTTTTGAGAGACGAGGACGAGCATAGCGCATAGCCTGTTTGTCGCAAGTGGGCAAAGGGGGCTGGACGTCGGCGTTCGAGTTGTGGATTCCATTCGATCCTTCTCAAGTTCTCAGAGGATCCAGCAACTTGTCGCTCTTGTCTTAGTTGATACGCGTGAGGGGGGGGGCGATCAAAAGATCTCCTCATTCGATTGGTGACAGGATCGATCCGTAGATGGGATTTTCAACTTTTGACGAGGACTTCTCCGACCTCTTTAACAACTTTTAACGAGAGACCGCCGAGGAGCAACTTTTGAAACGGCCGACCTGCGCGCGCCACTGGCGGCCGCCGCTGGCTATCCATCGGAATGTTACCGAAGCAAGGATCATGGCCCCGTGGCACGTTTCGTCCGGCCATGGCAACCGAACTGACTAAGCGGAGAGTTGGCTCTGACTCCCTTTTTGCCTGCCGAAATCTGGTGCCGAGCGGACGATCCGAACAAGAAGAAGAGACAGAACATAACAGACGCCTGTCAAAAGGGCCTGTCACCGAGGTGTTGACAAGCCCGTGGCAGTCTGGGATGTGGAACCACGCCCAGCATTCCTCCCCTTTTCACCATCAAAGTCCCTCTGCAAGCTATTTGACAGCAAAAAGAGACCTTTACTCTGACAGACGTTAAAGCCGAGAGAGAACACCTGAAGTCGACTTGAAACGCCGTCTGCCAGGATCAGTCCCGCCCACTTCACGCATCTCAACTCGGAAACACAGACTTACGCCATCCCAACAACCCACGCCATCCATTCCCATCCATTCCCCTCCCCTGCTACTTAGGTGGAGAGAACAGACGGCGGCGATCCAATCGACATGATCTCCCGCCAGATCGCCGCCCACCCGTCGAGTCTTTGACCGCCCGAAAGGGAATCGTCCAGTAGAGCCTCAAACCGTCACGGAACACCGTCAGACATCTTGGCGACACCCAGCCGCCCTTCGGGGAGGGGGGAAAAACCACAGATGAGGAGTTCGTGTTGGGATCGTCTTGTCTTGCGTGCCTTTTTTCTTCTGCAAGTGTCGGCGGCCCCTCCCATCGGCAATTCATCAGGCATTAGTCAACAACCGGACAAGACCCTCCACCCCTTGCGGTCTTGTGCCCCTGGTGAAAAAGGCTTCTTTCAAGTCTTGGCTTTCTTTCTTCGGATGCAAATATGTTAGCCTCCCCCAGATCTAATATAATCCAAAATTTAGAGTTATGTTCGAGCCCGAGTCTTGACTCTTTCCCACGTCCACCCATTCCTTTCTCTTCCTCCTTTCTCTTCTCTTCACCAAGCGCCTCCTAGTGAGGACAGAGCCGTGATAACACTTGTTGCCCGGCGCTTACAGTCATTTACACCCTTTTTTTAATCCAACGTCGTAGAATAGCCCACTGCTGAGCAGTGTTTCGATTCATTCACTCCTTCGTATCTTCGATCCTCGGTCGTACCTATTCACCATGAGAGTTCTTCCCGCTTGGGCCCTCGTGGCCGCCGCCGCCGTCAGCGCGATGCCCCAACCGTTCACCAAGCGAGACCCCTTCCCGGCAGATGGCACCACCGTGGCAGGCACGGAAAAGAGGCCGTTCAGAAGTAAGTAGTTCTCCGGCTTTCCCATTCCCAACCCTGGACATCGTCAACTCACACCATCCGCGCAGTCAGGAGACAGGCCCCCGCCCCGGCAACGCCGCAGGGCAACCAGCTCATCCCCGTGGTGGTCGGCGGCGCCCAGGACACCTTCGTCCCGAACCTCATCACGGCGCAGGTCGGCGACGTGATCCAGTTCCAGTTCAGCAACGGCAACCACACCGTGACCCAGAGCGCCGAGGGCGCCGCCTGCCAGCCGCTCCAGGCCTCCGTCCCGACCGCCATCCACAGCGGCCATATCCCCTTCAAGGATGGCCAGGCCATGGTCGGCACCTTCAACATGCCCGTCACCAGCACCGAGCCCATGTTCATGTACTGCGCGACCGGGCCACACTGCCAGGAGGGCCAGGTGCTGGTCATCAACCCGTGAGTTGTCTCCAGTTTCTCTTTCCAATAGTTTTTACTGACATGAGTTGGTTCCAGCACGAACGCGAACCAGGTCGTCCAATACTCGAAGCTGGCAGCCGCTGCCAAGGCAAACGTCGACGGCACGACAGTCACCGGCGGAGCCGTTGGTCAGATCCCGCTCGCCAACGCCGCTTTCGTCCCGGCACCGGCACAGGGTGGAGGCGGCGGCGGCGGTGGACCGCCCCCGGCTGCCGCCCCTGCCGCGCCTCCCGCCGAAGCTCCCGCTACCCCTCCGGCTGCTCCCCCGGCCGAGCCTGCTGCTGCCATGCCCCCGGCCTAAGGAACTTCCCTTTTGGTTCGGAAAGTGTTGGGGGAGAGGGGCGAGGGTCGAGGATGTGAGCTCGGGTAGCTCGTGCAGTCAGCGGGGTATCTGTATGTTCTAGCCATGACATGATATTCTGCTTTACCACAATCACGGAAAAACCAGCGCGCGGCTCAGGTTGGCTTGTCGCTTTTGAATGTTGGAGAGTAATCCACCTGTATGTAATACACTTCTGTACATCATTCCCGCAGAATCACAAATCGGCAAGGATGTCCAGATTTTGAGGAATAAAACGAAGAAATCACCTGGGAATTTGAGGCATAGTGGCTTTCGGACAGATATAGATTCAAGCCGAGTCGGTCTAACCCGAGTATATGCGGTGCAGAAGGCGTGCTGGAACGCTCGAGTCAACTGGCGGGCTTCGACAAGCAAAGCCACCAAGGCTCGCACACTAGCTATGATTAACACGATATTGAGACTCTCCGCCAGTTCGTTATACGGTTCTCGTGAAGACATTACGTTAAAAATGAGGTCAAGGTCAAACAATTAAGGTTTATGCAAGCCGTATAACTCGATAGGGAAACGACTTTCGCGATCATACAAGACACAACACTGAAAGTGGAACATTGCTGCCTCTTTCTTCGGAACTGTTGTTGTTCGTTGTACCTTATGGCTGCATGGCTTACTGTACTGAGGATTTGAGAATGAAAAGAAAAAGCCCTGAGAAGACTCGTCAACACAGGAACTAAAGAGATCTACAACTCAGACAAAGTCAACCTCCCCATTATGAACATAACACGGTGGGAAATGGTGCCCAGATTTTTTCAATTGTGGAGTCCGCAACCTTCTACTTCCGTCATTCTATCCTTTCATTTGAAGCTTTGGCCTTGAAGTCCGGATTGCCTTCGTTGCTGATTGGCAGTACACGCTGAGCTGTTATGAGCAGCAGGCTGTAAGTTACTGGTCCACACCCATGGGCCAATCTTACTCACAGAGACACTCCATTGGATCGCCACCGTGTACTGTGTCTCACAGGTCATGTGAACCTTTGGGATTGCTTCACTTAATTAACACTTTAATCATCCACTGCTAATACTTGCATTCGTGTCTAGACAGAGGCGTCGTATTCAAATTCGAGATATATCACATTTGACATAGAAGATACTTCTTTCTATGATATTCGTACATGAAGATAATTTCCACACTCCTGTTTTTGAGAATGTGCATTTGTGTTGGCCTTCCAGAAGCGGCCCAAGCCTGTCAGCTTACGCAGCTCAAATAATTGGACTACAGCCACCCGTTGTGGTCTTGGCCTGCATCAAAATTGCATTTTGTCATCAGCACGATGGCGAGTCATCGGCTGCCTCCACCTTGTCCCCGCCATTCGTCTGAGATAAGGGAAGCAGGACCAACGTGAACAACAGGTGAACCCCGCTCCCCCTCCATCCATCTCAAGCTCCGGATTCGAAGGACTGGTTTCTGAGTCTTCTGCGCCCAACATACTCTCAGTCTCAGAATCAAGGCCATTGGGCTTCAAACTGCGGACATTTCCAATCCGGAGCTTTATACCATAGGATGGATCTGCGCCATCAAGCCCGAATTCGTCGCGGCGCAGGAATTTCTCGACGAAGAACACAACCCTCCGACCCACGTAAGCCCGCACGACAACAACGTCTACGCCCTTGGTCGAATCGAGAAGCACAATGTGGCCATCGCAGTACTGCCAGACGGTGGTTATGGCACTGCCTCCGCTGCCGCAGTGGCAAGAGACATGCTTCACTCATTTCCGAACATACGGGTAGGCTTGATAGTCGGCATTGGCGGTGTCGCGCCGACCATTGAGAAGGGCCACGGCAACGACGAGACGAACGCTGGTGAGCATGCGGGGAACGATATACGTCTCGGAGACGTCGTTGTGAGCTCCCCAAAGAACGGCTCTAGCGGCGTGTTCGAGTACGACTTCGGCAAGACGATTCAAAATCAGAAGTTTCAGTATACGCAACACCTCGACCAGCCTCCCGCCTTGATTCGGGCAGCAGTCACTAGCCTCCAAGCACACTACGAGCGGAAGGGCCATACCATCCGAGAGATGGTCGAGGCTGTTACTGGCAAGAACAAGAGGCTTCGGAAATACAGACGGCCGAACCCAACTGAAGACATCCTCTACCGGTCCGACTTTCTGCATTGCCAGTCGGGCAAATCCTGTGGGACGGGCTGTGGTACCGATCCACACAACATTATCGTCCGGAGACCAAGAGACAAGGAAGAGGGCGATGACGATCCAATCGTCCACTATGGTCTCATAGCATCGGCAAACCAGCTGATGAAAGATGCGAATGTTCGCAATCGGCTGGCTGCTGAGAGAGACGTTCTTTGCTTCGAGATGGAAGCTGCTGGGCTGATGAACCACTTCCGCTGCTTAGTGGTCAGGGGGATATGCGACTACGCCGATACTCACAAAAACGACAGATGGCATGGCTATGCGGCGATGACAGCAGCGGCATATGCGTCGGATCTCTTGCGGCGAATACCGGTGAACAGAGTAGAGTCGGAGAAGACGATGGCTGAAGCGCTCGGTGCCCTCAATTCGAGTCAGTAAATGCCTATTCACCCACGTGCTGCTGTTGCTGACCAGTTTCAGTAAACAAGACCGTTCTTGAGTCTCGACAGGAGCGCCTCGACGAGAAAATTATTACGTGGCTCAGGGCCCCAGATCCATCGAGAAACCACAATTCAGCCCAGGAAAGTCGTCATAAAGGGACGGGATCTTGGCTGCTGGAGGATTCTAGATATCAATACTGGAAGACTACGCCGAAGTCGTTTTTAAGAGTCTCCGGAAAGGCAGGGTGTGGGAAGACGGTGCTCAGTTCCACTTTGATTGATGACATCAAAAATACCTGCCCTCAAGGCCGCCTCGCCTACTTCTACTTCGATTTCAACGAGAGCTCGAAACAAACGGCCGAGGGGTTATTCCGCAGTTGCATCCAGCAACTTTCTGGGTTGAGCGAGGCAGCCATTCTGTGTCTGGAAACTCTGTGGGACTCCTGCGGCAATGGAAAGCACCAACCGACGTCACGACAGTTGTTTGATTGCTGCATGAAGATACTTATTCACTCAGATGCCAGTCCCATTTGGCTGATCATAGACGCCCTCGACGAATCTGTACCCAAAGAAAGTTACACCCTTCAGGTTTGTTCACTTTCTTGAAAGAGATATGCCAAAGTAGCGGCGGCGACACGCATGATCTCGTCACGGGTCGCGCCGAGGAAGACATTGAGCGGCATCTCTCACGATGGGCTCGGGTAGAAGACACCATCACGCTCGAAAAAGCCCTTATCGATAACGACATCGATTCGTATATCAGCCATCAGCTTCAGCTCGGAAGCAGATTTGACAGATGGAAGTGTCGCCCAGATGTTTTCGCTAAAATCGCCAGAACCCTGAAAAAGCGTTCTGATGGGATGTAATATTTTCCTCTCTCGGCCAGTGCATGGCGAAACTGACGTAAATTCAGGTTCCGCTGGGTATCTTGCCAGATCGAGTCTTTAGCGACATGTCTGGACTCTGAGGCGCTCGATATAGCACTGGAATCACTGCCAGATGGACTCTTCGAAACCTACCGAAGGATGATTGAGGCGATTCCAGACTTGAACAAAGCTAAGGCAGTCACGTTGCTCCGCTTTTTGACCTTCTCAGCGGACGAATTAACGGTCGACGAGGTCGTGGATGCTCTGGCAGTGAACTCGGACGAAACTCCCAAGTTTGTTCCGGCTCTCCGGATGCCTGACCCGACTAAGATATGCCTTTACTGTCCCGGTCTGGTTGCTCTGACAACAACAACAAGATGGAACATGCGTGAGGCAAGAGAAGCCGAAGTTTTTGGGGTCAGGCTTGCCCACTTCTCGGTGAAAGAGTATCTGATTTCAGGCCAACTCCCCATCCAGTACCAGTCATTGATGGATGAAGCGATTTTCAGATCATCTCTCGTTACTCTTTCTGTGGCATACCTCTCCAGTATCGACGATGACACCGACGATGACACCGACGATGACACCGACGAGGACACCGACGAGGACACCGACGAGGACGCCGACGAGGACATCTACGAGAGCAACTCAAATTGGTATTTGGTCGAGATGGTCAAGAAAAATTGGCCCCTCGCGGCATACAGCGCGTTGTCATGGACGCGTCACATCCTATTGTCGGATCCAGCCGAGGGGGTACACAACAGCAAGTTGTTAAGCAAGTTTTTACGTTCCAATGGCGTGGGCTATCGTTACTGGATCCAATCATGCTATTCTGAAGAGGGAAGGTACTATTCTGACGCGAAGACCTACTATTCTGACGAGGAGACCTACTATTCTGAAGAGACCGGGAGTGGGGCTTCTGCTATGGGACTTTACATTGCCTCACAATTCGGCCTCGTCAGAGAAGTAGAAGAACTTCTCTCACACAACGTCGACATCAACGCCTATGGCGGTGTGCATCATTATCCGCTCATTGTAGCTGCAATCGAGGGTCACACAAAAGTTGTGCAAGCTCTACTGGCACATGACGCCAACGTCCGTTCAAAGGCCTGGGAGGGCATGACAGCGCTACACGCTGCTTCACGCAACGGGAATGAAGCAATTGTCGGACTTCTTCTAGCCTCTGACGTAGATATCGATGCTACCACGAAAGATAGAATGGATACCAGCCTTGCAATGGCATGCCGTTTGGGGCATATCGGCATTGCTCGGTCTTTAATCAGTCATGGAGCGAGCATCGAATCCACAACCAACGGGCCCTTCGGCACCCTCGAGGCCGCTTGCGCTGCAGGTCATCTTCCAGTTGTGCAGCTGCTCCTGGAGAACGGAGCTGATTTTCATGCCTTAAGCATCCAGTCGAGATCCCCGCTTGCCTCTGCTGCGGCACAAGGACATGTAGAGATTGTCCGTACTCTATTGCAACACGGTGCGAGTGTGTCAGCGCGACTCCACGAGATAGGCAGCCCACTGGAACGTTCTATCACTTCAGGGCACCTGAAAGTCGTAAAACTCCTTGTTAGCGAAGGAGGCAGGTGGCAGGTGATCAGAGCTCTTGAAGATTCCGTCTACAACGGCCGCTCAAAGGGTGTTCGAGGCTTGCTGGAGCTGCTAAAGAACCATTATCTGGATGCACAGATAAACAAATTTTGGTTCATCCACGCATGCCAATTCGTTTTCGAGGACATCGCCCGCCTAATACTCGACCATGGCTGTGACTTCGCCAGCAAATCTGGCTCCTGCTACAAGGGCGACACCCCATTATCAGCTGCCCTGCGCTCAGGTTGGAAGGATATTGCCGAACGTGTCTTACGAATCGCGGGGGTCGATAACAAAAGTCTTGCGGTCGTTTCCGACGGTTCTGGCAACAACGAAAACTCCGTTTCCACGACTACTGAAATTGAAAGATCAGCCAGTGCAGCCCACGAGGCTGCTTCAAACGGTCGCGGGAGTCCCTTTTCAGGGGAGACTCCCAGGCTTTGTAGCTGCCACCTCATATTCGCCTCGGCTCGGGGAGGGCTTTCCAAGGTCCGAACCATGCTGAATCAAGGAGTTGACCCGAACGAGGAATCTGGAACCAACATACATATACCTCGTTCCCCGGGGAAATATTACCACAACGCATTGCATGCGGCCTCGTTCAATGGAAACGTCGAGATAACAAAGCTGCTGTTGGAAAAAGGAGCAGATCCCTCCTCTCAGCAGGGCAGTCGCACTAGTCTTGTGCGGGAGGTAATGTTGGGCTACGAGAAGGCGCGGGATTCCAGTCGGTTTCAGAGCGTGCTCTTGGTTCTGTTCGAGAACAAGGTCGACGCCGGGTGGGAGCAGAATGATTATGACAACTGCCTCATTCGGGCCTCGTCCTTGGGTTTGAAGCACTTCGTCATCATGTTGATCCGGAAAGGTGCCGATGTCAACACCCGCAATGAAGGCGGCAGTGCACTATTTGGGGCTCTCTACGGCGGACATTCCAGCATTGCTTTACTACTCGTCGACAGTGGTCACAATATAGAGGACTGGGATGAAGTAAGTAAGATTCCAGGACGCGGCAAAGGACTGCTTCATTATGCTGCTGAGTGCGGCAGAAAGGATCTAGTCCAGCGCTGTATTTCCGCTGGGGTTAGGATCAACGACATGGCCGGTGACGAGCGACAAACGCCGATGCATTTCGCGGCGATGCATGGGCACCACGGAATCATCCGACTTTTGCTTGAGAATGGGGGGGAGCCTTCGACGAGAGTGGCGGATTCACATGGGATGACCCCCTTACTGCACGCTCTCGGGCGCATACCGGAGTCAGAGGAGTCGGGCAGGTTTTCGCACTCATCTTTCGGCCCTCACCGATTGTGTGTGCAAGCTTTGACACAATGGCAACCAGAGGAGGAATACACCCGCATGGTTAATATAGACCGTATGCCGCTTGGTATGCTGGAATGTTCTTTTCTGGTGTATCCCCATTAGTGTTTACCCCCCGGGATGTTGGCGAGAGTGATGTGATCGGAGGGCTAACAAGAGAAACCACACACTGACACCATTGGAATGGCAGGAAGCTAGCTGTTGTTAAAGACTCAAGGAAAATCTAACAGTAAACCTTCTCCGTCTAGGCTCTCGGCGCTTTCGAGATTCACATGAAGTAGATAGGCAGTTGTATTCCATTGACAATTAAAACTGCTATTCGGCAAGTTTCTAGAACGTAACGGGTGATCAACGACTCTTAGGCCCTTCTTCGCATCCACGTGGGCAAACGGGCTTAGAATTAAGGAATTCCATACCTGATTCTGGTCCAATCTCCCCGGACATCATAAGATGACAGCCTTGGCACTCGTGGACCTGCGTTGAACATGACGAAAGTGACCATCTCAGATCCAACGTTCAAATCGCCGATTGGTAGCCCCGGAAAGGGCTCCCACTGGGCCCGGGATCATGAGGATCGACACGGCAGTCCCGCAGCAACCAGCCTACAGGTCCACCTCAAAACAGGGACCGCAGGGTCTCTAAAGGCGCTGAATGGATGGAAAACTCAAGGGCACCACAGCGAACCTACAGGGCCACGCTGCCAACCGACTTGGCGAGCAGCGAATTCGTAGCCCAAAGAGGGATCAATGTCGTCACCACTTTTCACAGGGTAAAATAGACGTGCTAATTAGCTCTCATTGAGAGGGAAGAATAAGTCGATGTGTGGGTTTATTGTGCACTGCCTTCGGACCTCGGACATCTTGGACTTGCGAGGTCAACATTGGCGCGTTCATCATTACACAAAACAACTCTGTCATGGGAACGGTGAGAAAGGTAGGCAACGATAGTTAAATAGACAGGGAAGATGGGATGAACTTCGCGATGGCATCATCTGCCCTCCCATCAACACAGTCTAATTGAGACGAACCTCTCGGATTATCAGCTCGAGACGAACCGCAGAGTTATTAGACTTGCTGAAACCATCGGAGTCACAACTCATTGAAGCCCCGAAGATGAGACCCACAACCGCCGTCCTCTCCTTCGCCGCCCTCGCGGCCGCGGCCACCAACGACACCACCGCCCCCGAGCCCACCATTCCGAACGTGGTCCCCTCCGTCTGGGACGGCAAGTGCTTCTACCCGGCCCCGGACTCCGCCTTCGACCTCGAGTCGTACCTCGGCCGGTGGTACCAGGTCGCCGGCACCGTTGCGCCCTTCACCGCCGGCTGCAAGTGCATCTACGCCCAGTACTCTCTGAATGTGAGTTGACCCCCCCTTGAAGATGGGCCCCGACGACGTGCGTGTTACTCAACCACCTCAGGACGACGGCACCGTTCTGGTGAACAACACATGCCAGGCCCAGGACCGCGCCGTCAACATCATCGGCTCCGCCGCCCCCGCCGACCCGTCCTACGGCGCCAAGGGCGTCCTCCGCGTGCAGTTCCCCGGCCAGCCCGGCCCCGACTGCGCCGGCCCGAACTACATCGTCCAGGGTGAGCCGCTACCATTCCTCGTCTCCGTGGACATGCCATAACTGACGTATCCATACTCAAGACTACACCCCCGACTTCGCCCTCGTCCAGTCCAACAACTTCACGACCCTGTTCGTGCTCAGCCGCCAGCAGAACCCCGCAGAGGAGGCCCTTGACGTAAGACCCATGTCCCCGCCCGTTGACGATGTGAAGCATCGACGACTAATCACCCCTCCCGGCACAGGCCTGGATCGCGCGCGCCGGCCAGCTCGGCTCGAGCCTCGACGACGTTATCAAGATTGACCAGACCGGTTGCCTGTTCACCTGAGACAAGTTGGAGGGGCCCAGGTGCAGTATGATATTCCGGGGTAGTAATACGTGAGACCTCCGTGCCTGACGCATGTCAGGTTTGGATCGCGAAACACCATCCCCCATGCCGAAAGGGGGCCTAAGAGCACCATCGAGATACGTTCCATAGAAGAACACCAATACGCACTAAATTAATGCGACAAGGAAAAATCTAAATATTGCCATGGCGCGGACCGTGAGCTGACTTGACAGCCGATTGACAACCTTCCATCAGAGCTCAGACCGCCGAAGCAAACGAGAAGCTCGCGTTCGGAAGGGCCATTGGCCAATGATCGACGCCCATCGTAGCTTCCAAGCTTCAATTTTACTTTCCACGTTTTGACTTCTGTGACGAGCCTGAGAGTGTGTGCACTAGCCAAATAAGCTTCATTCGATCGAAGATGAGGAGGTTGAGGGGTTGAGCTCTACGGCGTGTACACTGGCCGGAACCAGCCACTTATGCAAGGGGTTCTTTCGATTTTGTGCAGCTATCCGTCTCTATGACGACACCACCTCACCCGAGACATCATGACGAAGTCGGCCGCGTGCGGCCTTCGGGGTCTGTGGACATGTCTGTGGGCTGCTTGGAGAATGTGGAGGAGGCTGGGGCTTGAGGCCAAGTGAATCAGAACTAAAAAGGGTTGAGGGGGGGGCGGGGGGAACGAGGCGGGATGAAGGAAAAAGAAAGGTGGTAGACGTCAATTGAGTTTCCCTCATATAGCTCCTGGATCCTCCTCAGAAGACCGCATGGGGCTCCCGTGTTCATCTTTCTGTCATCGCTGCAACATTGACTGTGTCCAACGACTCTTCCGAAATTTACATACCGTCATCGTAAATACCCTGACCACTTCGCCTAAAGTTCCATCCCAAGAGCACACAGAAACCGCCAAGATGAAGAGCAAGGAAGAGGTCATCGCCGAGTTCAACGAGTACGTCAACATGACGGCCGAGGAGCTCGAATCGTGGCTCAAGTCGGGCGACTCAAACAGCGCCGGCTGGCCCAAGGACGACGCCGAGAGCGACGGCGAGACGGTCGGCCACGACAGCGGGCGCAATATCGTCGAGATTCTCAAGGAGAACCCCGAGAAGAAGGAAGATGCGTATACGGATGAGCAGGTCGAGCACATGCGCAAGGTCGTGGCGTACTGGTGAGATTACGGTTTCGTCACCTTGCTGGGTTGTGGACGGGAATGCTCATATGACATGCGTAGCAAACGACACCTCGCGCAGGAGTCCAAGTCGAACAGCGAAAAGTCGGAGGAGGAGGTCAAGAAGACCAAGTCGTACGCGTCGCTGAAGAACTGGGGCCACGACTTCCTCAAAGCGCAGGGAAAGGAATCCGAGAGCAAGGGCGACGAGAAGGAGGAGAAGACGGAGTCCAACGGATCCAAGAAGCAAAAGAACGGCAGCACAAAGAAGGAGGAGGAAGAGAAGGCCGACGACGCGGAAGAGGAAAAGGGCGACGAGGAAGCAGACCAGTCCGAGGAGAAGGCGGGCGACAAGCGCAAGAAGGCCGACGAGGAGACCGGGGCGAACAAGAAGCGGCAGACCCGGCAGGGCGAGGGCAAGAAGTCGGAAGAAAATGGCAAAGACGCTGAGGAAGAGGAGGCCAAGGAAGATGGCGATGAGGAGACGGAAGACGACGGCGACGAGGACAAGGAGAACGGCAGCGGCAAGACGAAGAAAGGGCCGAAGAAGGGCGACACCGTCAGCTGGAAATGGGGTAACGGGAACCCGGAGGGAAAGGTGTTGAACGTCAAGGAGGAGAAGTGAGTTGCAATGCGAGCACAAGGTGTTGATAATGAGTACTAACGTCGTGACCAGAACGACCATCGAGACGAAAAACGGGAACGAGGTGTCTCGCGACGGGAGCAAAGAAGATCCGGCTGTGGTGTTGGACACGGGCAAGTCCAAGGCCATCAAGTCCAACCACGAGCTGGACTGAGGGCGTGTATTGTTGTCGCGACCGCTCGGATGACTGTAGTATTAATATAGGGCTTAAGGACGGTAATGGACAGGCGGTTGAGTTCGACATTACGGACGGATATGTCGTTTGCCAATGAATATGTGTACTGTCATCCCCTTGACTGGTATCCGGCTTATGAGGTTAGTAGTTCGACGTCTGCAAGGCGCGATGCAAGTGGAGCGATAACCAGAGACCGTGTTGTTTACCCGTTAAGGCGTTTGAAAGAGAAAAAATCAAGAACCGTTTCTCTCACCATTTACTATCGTGAATCTGATCCTATTATACATATACGTGACACGATATTCCGCGCCAGATTGGTGCGTATATTGCTATTTACAACTCGTCAGAAGCGCCGTCCAGGATAGACTGACCACCCTTGTTGGTGTTCGTCTTGGTCTTTTGGTACTTGGTAATTGGGTCTTTCTGGGCCTCCTTGACCTCTTCCCAAAACTTCTCGCCATTCTCCTTGTCGTCCTTGAACAAGTGGTCAATCACAAGC
The DNA here is from genome assembly GCA_014235955.1 of Colletotrichum sojae. Lineage (NCBI taxonomy): Eukaryota > Fungi > Ascomycota > Sordariomycetes > Glomerellales > Glomerellaceae > Colletotrichum > Colletotrichum sojae. Next base: position 19,894 of record WIGN01000385.1, read on the forward strand.
TTCTTAGGCGTCTCGCCCATCCACTGGAACAGCGAAAAGTCTCGGAACTCATCAGCCCTAAAGATCTCAAGCATCTCAAGCGGCTCGTCCCCGATGTTCTCGACAAAATGCCCCATATTCTTCGGCACAATGCCGACGTCGCCAGGAACATAGTCGAACGTGCGCGCGGTGCCCTCGGCCGCGAAGATGGTAATGCGCGCGCGGCCCCGGATGAAAAAGGACCACTCGTCGGCGTTCGGGTGCCAGTGCATCTCGCGCAGGGCGCCGGGCTGGATGACGAGGTGCGCGGCGGCGACGGTCTTGGAGATGGGGAAGTTGCGCGAGTCGGTGATGCGCACCTCGCCGCCGCTCGTGAGCTCGGGCTCCTGGTCGAGCATGCCGTGGACGAAGTTGTACCTGGACTTTTTCGCGTGCTTGCCGTTCGGGCGCTCCTCGTCGATGGGGCCCGGGAGGGTGCCCTGGAAGATGTACTTCTCGCCCTCGGGGATGTGCTTGAAGATCTCAGGGTCGAGGTGGAAGTTTTCGGCGATGACGCTCTTGGGGGTGTGGGCTGGGAGGTTATTAGCCTTGGTCACGATAGTAGAGAAGATACTGTGTATGAGTTAATGACAGAGAGACTCACCAAGCCAGTCGGACAGGATAAAGGTCGACTCCTCGGAGAACCGGCCGTCGTCAAAGATGAGGAGGAACTCGGTGCCGTTGGGACTGAGGCCCTGCAGGGAGTGAGGCACGCCGCTGGGGAAGTACCACAGGTCGCCCTTCTTGACGTCGGCGATGAAGTTGCCGCCTTCGTAGTCGAGCGCGGTGACGCGGCACTCGCCGTCGAGCACGTACGCCCACTCGGCCTCCTTGTGCCAGTGCAGCTCGCGGATGACGCCCTCGCCGAGACGCATGTTGACGCCGGCGAGCTCGACGCTCGTGGAGAGCTCGCGGACGGTCGTCTGGCGCGTCCAGCCTCCTTCCTGAGGGGGATGTCAGTGTTGCTCGCGATATCTCGCCTTACCGATTACCTCGATTGAGACACCAGGGGGAGCTCACCTCGATGCGGATGTGCGAATCGGCAAAACTCCAGCGCATGTTGGCCATGTTCCCATGGTCCGTCGACGGCGGGCGCACGAGGTCCGGGTTCTGGCGCGAGCGCTCCTTGTTCCACGGCCCGAGGACGGACGAGCCGAGGCCGTTGCGGTAGGGCAGCGGGTCGAGCCCGTCGCCGACCGAGTCGACGGCGCCGTCGTCGGGGTCGCGGAAGCCCGGGGTGTAGGGGTTCTTGGCGCCCGAGGCGTCGGCGAAGGCGCTCCTCTTGCGGTAGCTCGCGGGGATGTCCATGCCGCGCAGGAGGCGCTCCCGCGGGCTGTCCGAGTGCGGCGCCGCCGAGCAGAGCTGGCCGACGGACGCCCAGAGGAGGAGCAGCTTGGCTGCCGTGGGTTGGGTGAGATGCATGATGGGCGGGGTGGTTGTGACGTTGGGGAGTGGTGTTTCTGTTTGCCAAGATTCACCAAGGCGCAGGGGGGGAGGAAGAGGAGGGGATCAAGGAGAGTGGGTTGATGAGAAAAGTTCCTCGGGAGACGAGGGAGGGGAGAGAAAAAGAGTAAATAGTATCGGATGGCAGTCAGTAAGCTTCACAGAGCCGAGGTTCGTGGCAATGGGATGGATGTGGATTTATACCCTCCAGTTGCTCGTCATCCACTCCCTCGTATGCTCCCGCAACTCCTCGGCTGGATCATGTCATCCATCCATGGATGTAATGTTATGCCAGCTTCTCAGGCGTTATGTTGCGTTGCCCTGCCTTGACCTCTCTCCCTACCTCGGAGACGCCATGCCGGTGCCAATGCCCATGCCATGTCGCAACAGCGGCAAGTCGTGGTACGTAAACAGACGCAGCTGGCAAGGAGTCGTAGTCATCGGCGCATCACCTCTCCCGTAGCTGCTGCAGGCCTCACGCACACTCATACACACACACGCTTCTCACTGCATATCCCGTACATCGACAGCACATGCCGAACCCCCGAGCCACCCTCCCTAAAACAAGAGAAACGAGAGCTCCCCCGCAGCGGGCAGGGTAGCAGCTCCAGGGCCACCAACCAGCTGCCGTTACTGTTGCGGTTATGCCACCCTGCCGGCTTTGTTCTCTAGTCTCTACGGTTCGAGCTCAGGGACTACAGATGCCATCTCGAGCTGTAATTGGTTGCCTGTAGAGCTGAGCTGAGCTTCGAACCCCCTCTCTCTCCACCGGATGAAACGCGGCAACGGTAGAGAGGGGTGGGAGCGTTGCTCATCGTGCGGGGATGAACCACGATGCAGTAGCCAGCTCGTCCCGTCGAGTGACAATTAGCAGTAGGGGGATGAGTAACCAGGGCCCTGAATAGGCATAGTTCCAGCGCTACCTGCTGCTGCTTGCCGTCGCTCTATTGCTGGTTATGCTGGTGCTGCAGCGATATGACGCAGGTTCCTGCGGATTGAGCTTAACTCCAAGGGGAGCTGGCGACGAGAAACAATTGGACGGGGAATATGTCGGGGATCGTGGAGACGAAGCCGGGATTCAATTCAGAAGAGGGGAGGGAGGGTTTCACTGCAGCGGTGCGTTCTTCTGCATATCTGTCTCTGTTGCGTCGTCCAATCCCTCTTGTTGAAACCAGCTGTGAGTTTCTCCAACGATTGATTTTCCCCCCTTTTTTTTCGTTGAGCTATCGTAGGAGCTCTTCTTTCCCATCTCTCACCCCCCAGCTAGAGCCGAACAGCTATCCATCAGGGCGGGGTCATCATCTTGGCTTTTTTTCGGCATTGATATCCGCGACCTTCACTGCTCCCTTGTCCGACTTGGCCCCTTGGCCCATATAAACAAACCAGGCTGGAAGAGAGGCAAAAAAAAACAGAGGAAAACACCACAAAAAATCTTGGAAACTCTTGCCGGGCCTTGGTGTTTCTCTGTCTCTTTCTTTCTCCCACGGGTGGACCACGGCAGATCCGGCATTGGCAAATTGCGCGTCATCCCCCACCCCCCCTGGTCCAAAAGCAGCTGCTCGAGCTGTTACATCGACCTTATTTTATTTATAACCGCAACTCCGTCGCCCGGTCATCAACACTGTGGGGATTCGCCCGTATTTAGCAGGTCATAGCTGAAGAAGTCGCTGTCCGAGTGAACCTTCCCGTCGGTCACATCTCAGGCCATTTCCTCCTTCCGGTCGCGTGGTTTGGACACACACAAACACACCCTCACTCTCTCATCCACGTCCAACTGCTTCTTGATCCTACACAACTCGACTCGGCACGCATCAAAGTCAGCCCATCATGAGCTCCCCCGGCGGCACCTACGGCTCCGTCACCAACTCGGCCCCGGTCGTCAACGGCGAGTCGGCCGCCCGCCCCGACGAGGAGCAGCCCCTCCTCGGCCTCGGCGCCCGCAAGCCGCCCGCCGGATCCCTGCGGAAGCGCCTCACCGCCGACGTCCAGCGCGACTGGGCCGACCTCGTCCTCCTCGCCTGCTATGTCATCACCGGCCTGCTCGACAGCTCCTCCATCTCCATCTGGGGCTCCTTCGTCTCCATGCAAACAGGTAACCTGAGACCCTCGTCGTGAGACTCCCCTACCGGACCTCATGGCTGACATCTCCCAGGAAACACCGTCTACATCGGCCTCGGCCTCGCCGCCCCCTCCGAGTCCACCCGCTGGATCAAGTCCGCCACCTCCCTGGGCTCCTTCTGCCTCGGCTCCTTCGTGTTCAGCCGCTTCCACCGCTTCTTCTCCCCCAAGCGCCGCTGGGTCCTCTGTGCCTCCTTCGCCCTGCAGACGCTCCTCTGCGCTGCGGCCGCCGTCATCCTCACCTTTGGCCCGACCGCCGGCAAGGACGAGATCGCGTGGAACGTGCTCGTGCCCATCGCCCTCATCGCCTTCCAGAGCTGCGGCCAGGCCGTCACGAGCCGCGCGCTGAAGTACAACGCGCTGACGAGTGTCGTCCTGACGAGCATCTACTGCGATTTGTTCTCTGATGCTGAGCTGTTTGCCGTGCGCAACTCCGAGCGGAACCGTCGCGTCGGCGCGCCTACGCTGCTGCTCATCGGCGCCATCTTTGGAGGATTGTTTGCGCATAGCTCTGTCGGTATCGCCGGTGCGCTGTGGACTGCGTCGGTTATGAAGTTCTTCATCGTGCTGTCGTGGTTCGTCTGGCCCAGCGAGCATGACGACTTGGAGTAGACGGGCAGGTTCCGAAGACTACTTTCTGGTTTGGTGTTGACGGATAGAAAGAGAAGACAGCTCAAGGAGCGTTTCGATAACCTTTCAACGTAGCTTTGCGCCTTAAATACGATTCATTGATTTGATCACACCGTCAGCAACCAGCAGCACATGCCTGCTCAGAGATCATTGTGAAGCAAACGGTTCATAATTTACAGTGCTGTCGACAATCTCTTGACTTTCGCATCCTGCAACCCTCTCTGGGGACGTCCAGCTACACAGCTAAAGACGGGCCAAAGCAACATACATCCATCACGAACACCACCTGCACGGCACAACTTTACGCCTCTTTCTTCTATTCTACATAGAAAGCTACACTGCACCTTGGCTGCAACATCTACACCGAATTCATGCGGCCACCTGAAAGCCGGCATGCTGAGGATACGCCGGAAACCCCCAAGGAATGCTCTTCTCCAACAGCACCTGGTCCAGCCCCTCCCCGCCGCCGTTCATGTACATGAACTTCGTAAACGGAACGGTGGCGTGGAACGAGAAGCCCACGTCCGCGGGCACGAAGAACACGTCTCCCTGCAACAAACTGACGGTCTCGAATCCATCGACGGAGATGATCAGCTGGCCTTCCTGCAATTCCAAGGCGAAGGGGTGCGGCAGCGTGACGCTCGTCGTGGTCTCGTTGTCGAGCTTGGGGGACATGATGATGGTGCCCATGGTGAAGTTTCCCTCCGTGTGTGCCGCCGTGACGAGCGGCTGGACGACCTTGTACCCGGCCTCCGCGTTGAGGTACGCCGGGCCGTGGTTGTTCGCGACGAAGTACGGCTCCGCGGCGTCCTCGGGCAGCGCATTCGGCCCATCGTGCCACGCGAGCCCAGCGTCGCCCGCAGTGCCATTAATCATATCCCTCCTCGGCTTATACTCCTCCTCAGGCGCCGCAATCAGATCCAGCGACCGCAGCTGCGCATCTATCGCAGGCGTCAGCGGCCCAAACGGCTCCGGATCGTCCGCGATGGGAACATACGGCGAGCCGACCGCAGACTCGTACTCCCCAATACTGAACTCGGCGAACAGGTGCTCGAACCCGGCCGGGTGGAAGACGTGGTTCAGCTGGCTGTCCGGGTCGATCAGCTGGAACGTGTGTATCGTCCCCGGCGGCACACTGCCGTAGTCGCCCAGGGACGCGACGCGCGCCTCCTCGCTGGCGCCGCCGGTGACGTTCCTCCGCGCCCAGAGCTCGACGCGGCCGCGCGAGCAGTAGAAGTGCTCGTGGGTGCGCTCGTGGGTGTGCGGGCGGGCGACAGTCCAGCCCGAGGTCTTGCCGTTGTGCTGGACCATGGAGAAGGCGCCGCCCGAGGAGTTTGCGGTGATGGCGAAGCGGACGATGTCGGACTTTGTGAGCATTATGGCGCGGCCTTTGAAGCGCGGCAGGACGTAGGGGCGCGGGTGGTCCGGGGCGACGTCGACGAGGAGGGTGTTGGTCGTCTGCCGGGGGCTGGGCGATGCCGAGGCGGCGAGGCCTAGGATGAGGAGGGCGGCGAGGGTGGTCCACTTCATGATGGCGGTCGAGGACGAGGAGAGGCAGGCCGTAGGGCGAGGAAGGGGTTGACAAGAGTTCCGCTGGAGAACCACATCCACAAAGAGGAGGGCCACGCCCGTCTTATTTACGAAAGATCCGAAGGCCAATAGCTTAAGCCATTATCTCCCCGACGGTGTATCCTAGCCGACCCTCAATTTACCCAACGCGGTCCCTTGCGTTAGCCGCGCCAAGGCTCGCGACCAAGATCTCGTGGTTGTTCGCGGTCGTTTCGGGACCCAGGTCCGTAGGATCTCGAAAGACTGATTGGTCTGGGCCCTCTCAAGTGTGGATGAACGAGTCTTCAAGGTGGAAAGTGGCCTGCCGAGGTGGTCCGGATATCGACGGGCCCTGCCGGGGTTCGCGATCCATTCTGGAAGCTCGCTGAAGCGAGGACTGCGAGGACTGGGGCCATAGATCGGGGAACTTTTTGGATAGGTTACTTTTGCCTTTTACGGAGTCGGAACGTCCGGGCTCTTTCCGACATCTGGTCTTTGTCTGCCCATGCAACGTAAGCTTACGACCATCCGGCGGGATCGTAAAGCTCGGGTCGAGTCCGACCCTGCAACGAACCCGGACCCATGGATTGCAGAGATGGGCCCGTACAGCACCATGCCTGCTGGAATGAATCATCATACTCTGCTCTCTTCATGTAGTTGAACAAGTCCTTATGCTTATTTCTTTCCCCGTCAATCCGATATCAACCTCTTATTTGATGAATGATGCAGCTGATATGATGCTACTATATATAGGGCAAGAGAATATGTCAACGGCAATCATGTTTTCAAGATTGCGTCAAAACTCTTCTACGCGATCGTAAGTACTGTTATTGCTGGCTAAGCGGTGGTTTTGTCTATGACCAAGGTAGACTGTCTTGAGGACATGGGTTCAAGTTGAGAAAGAGCAACTGTCAATAGACCTATTATCGTATTGAATTGCGCTTATGTTCCGTCAATTGAGTCTGGGATGAAAAAGTCGAAACAGACGGTCCGGAGTACTACATGTTCCTGTGAAGTCCATTCTGGTTTGCTCTATGAAAGGTTTCTGGAAGGTTTCTGGGTCTTTGGTACCTTGGCCCTCGCGTGTTCATGGACGGCTTTGCAATCGCGGCGTCAATTGCACCCAGCACACGGAGGTCTAGCTATCCTAACATTGATACTTACATGTATGGTCTCTTTTACATACCAAACGATTAATTTGGAGTTCTGTAGACATAGAAATATCATTCCCCGTCAGTCCCTACCTACTAAACTTTTGCTCTTTTAGAAGCCACTTCAAACTTCAACTCTGCAAAATAGCACTTCAACACGGCACCCTCATAGCTGTACAGGCAATATTGTAAGTAGCGATGCAGAATCAGAGCCTGCAAGTGCCTTGGTCCTGACCCCCATCCGCCGAAAAGCTGCATTGCAGCCTAGCAAAAAAGCAAAGTGCCCAGAGGCGGATTCGAACCGCCGTCAACACGGAATACGGTGAAAGTAAACCACAACGTATCATCCTAACCAACTAGACGATCTGGGCGACCGTGTGGATATCCATTCTGTCACTTCTGATGGGTTAGATTATTCTGCAAACCACCGAAGAATGGGTCGAGTACGGGCAAACGTGGTTGGCCACGATGGCCGTAGTCAAGAAGAAGCAGCAGCAAGAAGCTGTCAAGAATTGGAACGGAAAGCACGAGAAAGACGAGGCTTTTGAAAAGACTCAATGCAGTTTGATTAATGAGACGGCTTGCAACGAGCAGAAAGTCGTCCGGTTCATAGCGTCAAACTCATGATGTTAGCGTTTCCAGGGTGAGTTCACAAGTAGGACAAAAACATATTTGGATTCTGGGCATATTTGAGATGTCGTGTCTGATCAGAGCACGATATCATTGATGGATCAAGACATTAGTTCATGGGCATCTCACTGCCTCATGACCTGACCCTCCCACCTGCGGTAGACGTCAAACATCAGGTGCATCCTCTCCTCCTGTCCCGGCGTGAACTCGGTTGTGCTGTAAATCATCAGTCAAAACACATCTTTCCAAAAGAACCATCGAGCCAAACTCACCAGCTGTCGTCAGAGTAGTCCATAAAGTTGTGAATAGGATCCAGCCCAGGCAAGTCAGGGCACGAGTTCCTCCCAACAGGACACCCAGAGCTCCCGCCCGCCTGCGCCGGCGTATCATCGACCTGGTCATTAATCCCCTCGCAGAACCGCCCGTGGAACGTGTGCAGCAGGCCAAACCAGTGCCCGACCTCGTGCACCGCGACGTGGCCCTTCCTAGGGACGCCGTCGTCGTCGCCGCTCCGCGGGATCATCCCCGGCATCGAGTCGCCGTTGACCCAGCACCCGTCGAGGTAGAACTGGTTGCTGCCGTCCTGCACGACGCCGGCGAGGTTGCAGTGCCCGCCGATGCCCTCGTTGAGGTCCGAGAAGAAGTAGACGTTGAGCGCGTCGTAGGCGCCGCGGCGCGTGGCGGCGCGCCAGGCGACGTAGGCGTCGTAGTCTGGGATGCCGATGCCCTCGTCGTCGTAGAAGCCTTTTCCTGCGACCTCGTCGACGATGCGGGAGACGTTGACTAGGTTGAGCTCGAAGCCGTGGCGGAGGTAGGTCGAGTGGAGGACCGCGAACTGGCGGCCGGCCGTGTTAGTCGGTTCCCGTCGTGGTCGAATAAGTCAGTGAAAAGAGGAAGTACCTGAGCATCGACGACGGCATCGGTGATTCTGTCCTTGTTCGCCTCCGTGCTGGTGACGTGGAAGTACACGTTGACCGGCTTCGGCGCGTCCTGCCGCTTGACGTACGGAAGCGAGATCCGGGGGGTCTCGATCGCGGCGAGGGTGTCGTCGTTGATGCACTGCAGGTTGGCGAGCGCCGCGGCCCCGAGGGAGAGGAGCAGCGCCGCGGTGGCGCGCGACATCATCTTGGAGGTGATCTCGAGGGTTCGGTCAGATGAGTGAGTCGCTCAATTGACGAGACACGCTGCTGTCCAGACGACTCATTCTCCGGGGCGCGGGGGCGATGACCGCTTCTTTATATCTCATTTGCCCAGAGTCGAGGATGCCGGCATTGAGCGGGCATGAGATGCTAATATGGGCCGCCATCGTGAACACGAGGGCTTGGTCGCTTGGCGGGCAGTGGATGTTGAGTGAGACTCCACCGCGACGGCGACGCTGGGGGCAAGGATGGCCAGCGAACTGCCGGAATGAGCAACGTCCCCGGGTGTCGCTCTCGTATCGGTGCGTGAGGACGAGGTGGTGCCAGGTACTGTCCGAGGTGATCGGCGCATCGTGCTATGAGACGGGGATTGAGCGGCATAATGTTGATGATTTTGGTGAGTGTTTAGTGGTACGCAACGAGTGAGCGCTGAGTGAGGGAGTGAGAGCATGTGCCAGTGAAATTTGGTGATGGTTGAAGAACCTTAGTTCCGGCCAAAGATCAATAAGTTGCAGAAGACAATTGAATGTAATGTGTGATTGAACAAAAGTTGGCTGTATATTGGATTAATGAGATGTCATTGGAGCTTCCTTTTACGTACTCAATCAACATCATGATACCATCTTCCACGTTGCATGAGAAATCCCAGTTCGCCAAGATGCATATCCCGTCTATCAGCTGGATTGTTCCGTATTAATGCTCATGTGTTCGAATCAATCGATTGTAAGATAAACAATAACCAGAGACGATGCCGGTGGGATAATATCCAAAACTCGGAATAGATCCATCGCCAAACGCATACAACCTCCAACCCTTCAACATCGCATCACCACCTCAAAGCTTCGACCGCGCTTGTCTCTGCCCATCTGCCTCCTTCGCCGGCGGCGGCTCCGTCCCGCTCGTCTCGGCCTTGAGACTAATCGGATCGCCCAGCTGCGACGGGTTCCCGGCCTCCAGTTTCTCCTCGGCGACCTGCTTCAGCCGCTTCTTCTCGCGGTCCTGCACCGGCGAGCCGTCCGAGTTCTTTGCCCCGGCGGCGCCTGCGCCCTGCTGCTGCTGCTGCTTTCCCTGCGACGAAGACGCGCCCTGGTCTTCTTCCGTCGGGACTAGGTTGGAGACCTCGGCCTTGAGGGAGACTGGGTCTCCTAGCTGCGAGGGGTTTGCGGATGTGGCCTTTGCGGCGACGTGCTTGAGGCGTTCGGGTTGCTTTTGCTGCGTGGGTGTTAGTTGGGAGGTAGGTGGGTTGATGAGGTGTGGACGTACCGGTGCCATTGTAATAGATATGTGATGTTTACGCTGATATGATATTGATGTCTTAGTGATGCCAATTGAACAGGGGAAAGGAGGCCTATTTTATGATTGGTTTTAGTGTCACTGCGCAACAGTATGCTACTGTTGCATGATCGATGGTGTGGGCGCCTTTGACGCCTTCATCTCAATGACGTGGACGACTCGGGACCGTCCGAGGACGGTCGACCCCGTCATCGAGCCGCCGATTAAGATCGATTTCGACAAATGCCAGAGGAAACACATGTGAATATGCATTATTTGCTAAAATAGATCGATCTTAGCAAATCCATAAACACCGATGAGCGCTTCTCCGTAACGATTCTTGTTTACTATAGGTTACTACACAAGACTGAGGTATCTACCAACGTGCTTCTCACGCACGCAAAATGCTAAAATAGCCAAATGTACAATTAATCTCCAAACAACTCCGGCCCCAGGACATCATGATACGAGTATGTAAGTCTTTCATAGCTTCCCCCGTAGTCACGACCGCGTGGCGCCGACCTGCGCAGCGCTCGCAACGGCCTGCAGCGGCTCCAGCTCGTCCTCCATGTCGCGGTCCGTCGCCTCCACGCCCGCGACCTCCGCGCCGACGGCGTTCTCTCCCGCCGGCGGCGCAGAGCCGTCGGGCGTGCCCATGCCAATGACGTCGATCCACTTCCAGAAGCGCACCTTGGTGCCGTCGCGGTCGAAAATGGCCGCGTCGTCGGTGACGCCGTCCTCGGGCCCGTTGTCCGCGTCCTCGTCGCCTGTGGTAACGCCCATCTTCCCCGAGCCAGTGCCGTCTACGAGATCGCCGACCCAGGTGCGCGCGACGGGCACGCCGTTGGCGCGGAAGTGCTGCAGCTGCGCGCGCAGATTCAACCTCAGCGCGCGCGCGGGCTCTTCAGAGGAAAAGATCTTCTTCGTCAGCCACGGAAATAAGATTCCGAAATCCGACTGGCTGAGATGCGCGCTCCCCTCGGCGTAGAAGAAGCTCGGCTCGGGTACGCGGACGCCGCTGCGCCGGAAGAGCGCGGGGGTGACGACGTGGGCGGACGGGTCTGGCGAGAGCACGCGCGCCGTGACGTGCAGGTGGTCCGTCCACTTCTTGAAGGCCTCCGACTCGACGGCCAGGATGGCGGCGCCGCCCGGCGCAGCAGACGTATTGGCGTACGCGGGCAGGGGGAGGTCGAAGAGCGCGGAGGAGCCCGGGGCGAGGAGGGGGAAGCACCACATGTCGAGCAGCATCGTCACGTTCTTTTCGGTTATCTGCTTGCGGAGGGCCGAGTCCGGGCGAGGGGTGAAGAGCGGCTTGGGCACGTGTGCGAGCGCGGCGGAGTCGGCGTAGTACGTAGTCTTGAGAAACTGCACAATCGAGGCAGAGCCGAAGCTATGCCCCCCGAAGAGAATGCACCCCGGCTCGTGGACGTGCAGCCGGTTCTTGAACTGCGTGAGGCTGGGCGTGGAGCGGTTCAGGTTCGTCATGGCCAGGCCCAGGTCCATGCTCAGCGCGACGACGTGTATGAGGCCCAGCTCCCAGAGGCGGATGCGCAGCTGGTCCTCGCGGGCCTCGTAGATCTCCGGGCGTGCGTCGTGGTCGAGGCGGACGTAGGGGACGACGCGACGCGTGTTGCGGAGGAAGTACTGGTCCTGCTTTCCCGGAATGCGGACGAAGGAGGCGACGGCGCTGCCGTCGCGGTGCTCCGGGCAGATGACGACGACGCCGTGGGAGGCGAGGGAGCCGGCGAGGTGGGAGTAGGTGTTGCGGTTGCCGCCGAGGCCGTGGGAGAAGATCATGGTCGGCCAGCGGCGGTTGGGGGTGTCGGGCTCGAGGATCTCGGCGTTCTTGTGGACTGGGATCGTGGTGTAGTGGAGGTGGCGGGGGAGGAAGCTGTTCAGAAGTCAGTCAGCAATTTTGATACGTGAAGCTATCACGAGAGGTCCAGACTCACGAGACTATGTCCGCCAGCATCGGCCGGACGCCGATGAACTGGGTGTACGCGGAGACGTGCTGGCGCTGGGGCGAGGGCAGCCAGCTTATCCGCTTGCCGTCGGACTCGAGGACGGCCGGGTAGAAGATGCGGCACTGGACGGTGTGGATGTCGGTGGCGCTGTAGGGGGTCGGGCTGGGCGACTCGAGCTCGGAGACGGGCACCTCGACGTCGACGGTGCCGACCTTGTGCGGGCCGGTGTAGTCGGGGAAGGCCGGCACGGGGCTCAGGCGGGAGAAGAAGGAGGCGACCTTTTCGGCCGCCGTCGGGGGCGCTTGCGCGGCGGGGGACATTATTGGGTTTGCTGCAGGCGAGGCTGATTATCACGAGGTGCGAGTGTTTTGTCGTGGTGTTTGGGACGAGGTGCGATGCAGTGCGGCGGCGGTCGGTGAAGGATAAATCGTATCGAAGCGCAACACCCGATGATGGGAGGAAAGGAGAGAAAAGTCGAGCACCCAGAAAGAATGGATCGATCAAAGCCCCTTCGCTTGGATGCTTTCGTCAGCCTGGGTGTAGGTGGTAAGAGTGATGACTCTCTCTCTGCCCCTTTACAAGCTTTCCGCGGTCAGATATGCGCGTGTCGCGATGGTGTTTTAAACCAATGTTTCTGCCGAACCCAACGTGGTCCGTCTTTTTTATGCGGGATCGAATTTCAATGCGACAGGGAAGGACGAGGCCGTTCCGTCAGTGCAGCGTAGCAACGGCTACCGGGGTCTTCTCCGGGAGAGCAGGGACCTTGCGTGTAGGAACTGGCTGGGAAAGATTCCTCTAGAACAATATTCAGTATGAGGCCGGCGAAGTCCGACGGTCGAGAAAGACAATTGATGCAATTAGGACAAATAGTGAGGCGAGAGGGTACTCAGATGGGCTTTTCGAAACCCGATGGCACTTAATCCGGAGCGATAGGTTCCCTGCTGGCAGCGGCGAGTCAAGACAGCTCTTCCCGGTGAAGTGTGAACTGAAGGCCAAAGAGGAGAGAGATTATGAGACGAGCGAGAACCTCTGACCGCACGAACACCCCCAGACAATTATCAAGCAGAAGGGAGATGATTGGATAGAGGCAAGAAAAAACTGAAAGTAAAATGAAACTTTAAGAGGGAGAAGGAAAAAAACACGATGAAAAATCTTATTCTTCTTGTGAAAACCAATCAGACCGAATGGACCGAGGCTGGTCTTGTGGCCAACTACCAGAGGCGGTTAAATGGGAAACGTCATCAACGCCTCGGTCAGCCAAACCGGTTAGCCACTCGACAAGAGTCCAAGCCTCTGGTGAGCCTGTGAGATGTTGCCCGGAGAGTATCAACAACCAGTAAACATAGACACCGTCCCGTACCGTACCGTACGGACAGCCCGAGATGGCTCAGGAACAGCACTCTGATTGGGAGTGGGACACGATGCGGCTGTTCCGGGGTCGACGTCGCGCCACATCCCACTCTCATCTGCTCTCATCATGATGATGCTCCGTTGCTTTATCAAACTTGGCCCCTCTCCCCGACGGCCTCTGCGTCCTCGCATGAACTTTTGCTCGAACCCTCATCACCAAGCGCATGGACTCATATGCGACAGCCTACAGAGCAACAAGCCCGCGCTCGATGTCTTATCGTTATCTCGATCTCGATCAGTTCGGGCGGTTCCACTGGCGGCGTTACAGCGACTCATCGTCCCAGGGACGTCCCCTGCCGAGGCACCGAGGCAAAGGGGAGAGGCAGCCCGCCAGAGGCCTAGAAGACAAAAAGAAGGGAAAAAAACAGAGAATTCTTCGAGGTGGAGACTCCCGACAGGGAATGACCTCATTGTCGGTCCTTGCAGCCTCCGTTCGCCGTTCCACCGGCTCCGCTCGAGCACGTAATGCGCCGCCATTGGCCGCCTGGTTCGGCCCGGACCCCACACCCCACCTGAAGAAGAACTCTGGTGCCCCGCGCCCGCCCGTAAAGCTACTTGTATGTGAAAATTTGCGTCCTAACCACAAGTAGATGATCAATCATCCACACGGAAGGGTGGCCGAGTTGGTTATGGCGCCAGGTTAAGGTCAGCTTAACATCTGTTTCCTGGTGGGGCAACCCGCGCGAGTTCGAGTCTCGTCCCTTTCATCTTTTGCTGTTGGCCTCATCATGTCTCAACCTTTTTGCTTTCTACCTTACTGACACCGAATTCGTGATATCCCCTCCAGAACATCACATCCGCACCACCGAAGCACCGCTGCTCACCACAGCCTCGGCCTCGATCTCAACAAGCACCTCCTCCCCGATCAACCCAGCCGTCGTGGTGGTGTTCGCCGGCCTGACCCCGTGGCATCCAAACACCCACCCGTGCACCTCCGACACGGCGCCCACGTCCTCCTCCCGGCGGAGCATGACCCGCGTCCGGACCACATCCGCCATGCTGCCCCCGAGCCGCTTCAAGCTCCCCTCGATGATGTCCAGCGCCGCCACCGTCTGCGACCTAGCTGACGTGCCGCCAACGACCTTCATCTCTAGTCCCGGGGGCGGAGTCGCCGTCGTGCCAGATACCCGGACAACGTCCCCAACCCTCACGGCGCGGGAATATCCACACACAGACTCCCATTTACTCCCAGACCCGACTTCCACCCGTTTTCCTTCAGCAACCGCCTCCTCCACCCTCCTCACATCATCACCCTCCCCAACATGATCCCTCAAATTCCCAGAGGCCGTCAGGAAAGGCGCCCTCCGATACTCATCCCCACAGTCCCCAGGCACATCCCCCAACCCCTCCTGCGCAGCTTCAATAGCAGCCCTATCCTCCCCATCAAGCACGATCCCAAAAGCCGCCATGTTTTTCTTCATATATCTCCCGCTATCCTCGGAAAGCCTCGTCCCAACGATGACTGCCTTGACGAACGGCACGTCGAGAACCCACCTCGTCGCCACGGCGGCAATACTAACCCCATGCTTCTTAGCAACGTCCCGCAACACAGACAACACATTTTGAAAAGGCTCCCATCCGCCCGCGGCGCGGATGAAGCGGAGATACTTCCTCAGACTCCAGTTCATCCCCTCTTCCTCTGTTTCAGTAGGTTCCGCAGCGCCAACCCACCTCTCTGAAAGAAACCCACCCAAAAGCGTCCCGTACGCGAGAACACCAACACCGCGCTCTTTACAAACATTCCCCATCCTACCTGTCAAAACTCTGCGATCAATAACCGACAGAGAAACCTGGTTCGTGACCACATCGACACCCGAGTCGATGAGCATCTCCAAATGCGCAGCGTCGAAATTCGTAACCCCGATATGTCCAATCTTTCCCTTACGTTGCAGAGCTTGTAAGTGCGCGATGTTAAGTAACCACGTCGGGTCGGAGTAATCCCAAGCGTGGAACTGCATGACCTCCACCTTCTCCCCTCCAGTCCTCCTTAGCGCAAGATCCACAGCTTTCTCAGCGTTACCAAACGACCCGTCAGATTCCGCGGGACACCACTTCGTAAACGCCACGACAGGACGGTGGGGAGACGCAAGACGGTGGTGTCCGATGACGAGCTCCGCGGGGCCGTAGTGGTCCGCCACGTCGAACCCATCCAGCCCGGCGTCGATGCTTTGCAAAAGCATCAATATGTGTGAATCTGACGAAAGGAAAGGGGAGGGAATGCTTACAGAGGCGCCACGTTCGCTGCCGCGGAGGATATGTCGACGTCCTGGTCGTGCCCGCCGGCTAATTGCCAGAGCCCGTTGAGCATGCGGGGTATCTCCATCGACCCCGCGATCGTGGTGCGCTCTACCTGCGGCAGCTTGTTTCGCGACATGATGGCTGGTTTATGAGATGAAATACCGACTCGGGTTACAGAGGAGATCTTTTCGTTGAGTTTTCCAAAAGCAAATGAGGAGAGAGTTGATAGGGTTTCGAAATCGGGTCCGAAAGAAGCGTTGTTGGTTGAGATGCAGGATACGACACCCCCATCTGCAACCCCAACCTCTCCGAATCCCCTCACTTTGGATGATTAAGCAGCACCGACACCTTCGCAACACAAACAGGGCGGCACGCAATCACAGGCGTTGCGACTGGCAACCGCAGAGTCGCAAGCAGACTCCTCGTAACATTCACGGGTATCGAACCGCATCACAGATCACGTACAGCGACATTGCGTGTAAGGCCTTTTCCTACATCTACCATGCCTAACGCCGCCACCTCCCGTCCCGTGGCCGGACAGCAATTACGCGCATCCTTATCAACTCAAAGCAAAGTCCGTCATACGCCGCCCTCATGCCC
>WIGN01000386.1:0-36026 GCA_014235955.1 Colletotrichum sojae
TCAAAGTACCTTGGTATGGTGCTACCAAGGGCGAGGTGATGGAACAGCGCGAGGCTGTAGACGAATGAAAGAAACCCTCTCATTCCGAAGTCGTTGGTGCGCCAGATCAGTTACAAGATAATGGTTCCGGATCGTGGTTGGCACTGGTGAATGAAGTCAAGAAGTGATTACAGACCGGACGCAGCGACTGCTATATATCTCAACCCCTCGGAGATATGGAGAAGCCATGATGCGTTTTCCCCATGATGCGTCTTCCGAGAACAGGATTCACCTGCCTGATGGAATCAGGATTTACTTCCTAAATCAGCTGAGCACCCCTCGCAATCGTATAAGGAGACCTTCACGTGGGCTATAGGTGGTTGCAACTTGCGATGCAAGAGCGAATGAGGGAATGAGGGAGTTAATATGCTGGCAGATCAGGCTTTTCTTGGGCGTTTTTCTAGACTTGCCTTGGAAACACTATTGGCTGGGCAATCCATCTTGCGAAGAATATGTCCTTTTCGAGGAGGCCGCAGGTCTCAAAAGGTTATCACGGGGTAACACAGCAGAGGGCGAGAGGATGAGGAGGGAGCGGTTGTTCTAGACACCCGAGCAGCGCCACCCCCATGATTCGCCCTTCGGACCGAGGAGTGCATTTTTGGCTTCAGAACAGAATGACAGCAGTGGCTGGCAGACCTGTTGTATAACTTCAAGCTTATTTACCAGGCAGCACCCTCGGTGCCTGGCATTAGCATTGCCTGTATGCGATCATCTGAATCCGTAGCTAATGAACTAGCTCAGTCACGACAGATGTTTGCCACTTTTGCGGCCCAAGCATAAGTATAACAGCAAATCGACATGATGCCAGGGCCGCGCCAAATCAGGTAAGCTCTTAAACAAGCAGTCCAACGCTTTCTCTACACTTTCCCTTTCTGGCAATTGCCATTCATTTCCAGCGGGGAGTCGTCATGCCCCGCTGCGGCGATGGGCAAGTCACGTTCAGAACTGCAAGTTGCAATAGCCCCCAACTTGACAACCTCTCTGATTCCTTAATGCTGCGTCGCTCTTCCGTCCACAGGGGCTCGGCTTTTAACTGAATAAGGCAAAATTGTGCAAGATATAACCCAAATAGGCATATGAGTGCCGGGTGCTCCGGGTTAAGCTTACGTGTTTTCTAAAATCGGCGTGGGGGTCTTGTCTTCAGCCTCCTTAGCCTACCAAATGCTACCCAAAACGCGATTCGGTGAGTTCGACCTGGGCATTCTGTGGCGTAGTCACTCACACACAACAACTGGAAAGGCGGTGCTTTTGAATTCGCACTCTTGCGAAGAGCTTAAGTCCGACCTTCCCTTACTACCTATCCTGGTTTCTCCAGCTGAGCGTGTACTGCGCAAACCTGGGCGTTGGCGATGGGGGCCTTGAGTTGCAAGATGGTGGACCTTCACCTGAAATTCGAGTCGGCCGACATGCCAAAGATGGCGATGCGACTTTGAAGGTGGTCAGAGTTCAGTTTTGAGGTTGCCAGATTGAGAGAGCCTCACGGATTCCGCCTTGACTGTGCCTAGAATAGAGACACGAAGTTGTGATAATGGCCCGCTCAGTCTTAGCAACAGAGTTATATAATAACCAGCTTTGTAGACCTCACTTCCAATCTATTCTGCTATTCATCACGCTCAATTCAACTCAGCTTAACAGAAAATCACACCCAAACAACAACAGCACATACCATCTTACATCTTCACCATGGTTTCCCTTCGGTCCACTCAAGTTTTCTCCTTCCTGGCCTTGGTCGGAACAACCCTGGCGGCGAGACTCAACATTACCGCCATTGGCGCCCACGACGGATTGTCGAGATTCGAGTGTTGGGAGCTCAATGCCCCTTTCATGGCCACAAACCAGACCGGTCTAGAAGGCACGAGGGCTACTGCCCTCGGCGACGTTTCCAGGATGACATACAACGTCTTCCCAGCGGGCTTCGACAGCCCCCTTCACCCGGCACCCGGGAACCAGTAAGTGCCCCTAATTTCGTGCTTCTCAAGCAGTAACTAATGACGTACAGGTGGGTTGTCCTGCTCAAGGGTCTCGCTTTCATCACCCTGCCTAACAACACCTCCACGACCTTCACATCGACCGGGGGCGAGACGGGTCTCTTCTTCGCCACCGACGTTGCCGAACTGAGCGAGCAGGGCCATGGCACTCTCTTTCCCGGCGGGACGGAGACGCTGGCCCTGCAGATTCCGACCGAGCACAACAAGATCCCGAAGCACCGGGTTCTGCACGTCAACAAGCCGTGCACTGCCAGCGAGTACAGCCAGCTGCGAAACTGGGCTGTGAGCTCTTAGTTTTCTGCTTTGCACTTCGAGATGCGATTGTCTTGAAGAATTTTGAATTACATGAGTGGTACATACCATCTTGGAGAGTGGCATTGCATTGGAGGGCGTTTTTGAACTTTTGCATCGCAGGATATTGTTTGATTGAGGACACATTCGCATTGGGAGCAGGAGTAGACATGGGATCATAGACTGCCAGAGGTTCTGGCCCGTAAACGCATCAACATTGAATTTGCATTTTCATATTGTTTATAACCCACGGAAGGAGCTTGGTTGGTTTCGGATATGTTTCTACCAGATGAGAAGTCGTGCTTCTACCTATGCAAGTACCTTTTCCTCTGAGATCTTCTACCACGCCGTCGTCAATATGATACTCCGTAGATCCGCTATATTGTCTGTCCAGTCGTCAGTAATATTAAGGTCTGGAATGGAATACAAGTTAGCCTAGTAAACCCGTTTATGTGGTATCTTGGAGTCTTGTCGGACTTGGAAAGCCGGCGCTGACCATGAGCCCTAGTCGTGCCTGGCCAAGGATCCGTCCGACCCACAGGTGGCAAGAGCCTGTCTCGGGAAACACAACCGGCACTTCATGCCAACAGATGGCTACTCCGTAGACTTCCGATGCAGAGGAACTGCCGAGCTGCCCGCCGGAATCATAAGTCTTCAGAGAACCAGCGCCCATGCTTCCAAGGCAGCTACTTATCCTTTTTTGCGACTAGTATAGACATTGAGTCCTCCACAATGACCATTGTTAGTTGTGACTGAGCACCATGATATTCCCGGGCAGCGGAGCCGAGTCGGCCTCTACTGGTGCTCCGTCAGCCCGTCAGGGTCCCGGATGAGACCCTTGATTGGTGTCATTGCCCGCCTGTGCCTCTTGTCTTTTATTAGCCCTGAGCACGAAGGCCGCGCATCGCGCGCTTGGCCGACCCTGTGTCTGAATCCGCTATCCCCAGTCTCCTCCCTTTCGAACGTGACCTGTCTCTTAGTCCTTCGCTTGCTGCGTTCCCATCATATGAGCCAATCGCCCCCGCTGCCCTCTTTACCGGTCTCCAGTTGTTCTTGAGAAGGCCAAAGCCTCGTTCCAAAGACGAAATTCAACCCTGGGTCTTGGGATACTCAACAGACCAGAAACCAGCTGTGACACAGGCCAAACTTATTTGCTGCAAGATCTCAGGGGTGGCCAGGCCAAAGGCCCTCTCTGTAAGAAGCCACTCCGCTTTTGAGGACGTCAAATCGCGATTCTAATAACTGGTGGATACAGGGTGCATTTGAGACCACAGTCGTTACGGATTGTGAATGCTGCCTTGGCCTCTCGGTTGGATGTGTAGATAACCAGCTTCACCCGCTTCACATCCTGCTTCTGGGCTGTTCCGCATCTAAGAGAGTACCATCGCGTCTCGCCTACAGCCGTCTTCATATGACATAAACTCCGAAAGCAAATGCCCGCTTCGAGACTGGTACAGGATAACTACTAGGTCACTACTTACGTCTGATGTCTTCGCCGTCTCCAGGCCTGGGACTCCATTGTAGAATGGGTGTGTCCCATCCTCTGTCTTCGTCAAAGGTGATCATCCAGGCTAACACATACTACTAGAGGGTCACCTCTGACCGAGGCGGTGATACATAATCCTTCTACATTGTCATCTCTGGGCACATAAAAGCTCGCTTGGCAAGCGCTAGTCGCAACTTGGCCATGCCCTTGGGCGTCAGAAGCGCGGCCCTGAGTCCCGAGAATCTGGGGATGTCGCATCAAACTCCTATACTTGAATCACTGACGTGAACTATTGGATGGTATGAATATTGCACACGGAAGTACTCGTGGGAGAATCAGTTAGTCTTACTGGAGACAACTGGTTCGGCAGATCGTTTTGGAAAAGACAGACTTATCATTCAGCTCAACAGCATAGGTTCCCTTCGCTCGATTTATTTGAGCCTTGTTGCGTTCCATCATAGACACCTGCGGCGTTGATGACGGAAGTGTACTTCCGATGGGACGGAAGTCCCCCAACTACTGTCTTGGACGCTGGGGTTTAAAAGAAGGGGGCATAGCCTCCGCAACTGTGGGGGGACATTGACAACTCTAACAGGGAGCTAGTGAAACATGGACTGAACCAGGCACCGGAATTGCTACTGACCTATCGGAAACCTCCTCGACATGATATCGGAAATCCCCTGCCGGTAGTTTTATACCAGTGAGACCTAAGATGCAGTAGTATTCTAACGAGATGGTGGGGTTGCAGGGACTAACAAGGTTTTTGACGTCCGCATTCACTTCTTCTCTCCGCAACGGCGTCCGCGCCTGGGTCCGCTCCCCCCGCGTCGAGTGTGCCCCAGAAATCTGGGGATTCGCAGATCATCCCCAAACTTCCCCACGATCCAGCTGAGACGAACATATCTTCGGGCCATGTCGGAACGAGGGTCATCTCATATTTAAACCATGGCGTTGCGCCTTGCCTTAGCATGACAGCCTAGCATCAGTCTGTGGACTCAGACAACCCAGAGAGATATACGGCCCATCCTTTCTCATCCCAACCTACCTAGGCGGCACTACCAGAGACTGACACGTAGTCCACCGAAATCGAGACCGCTTCCCAAGATGGGTCTCTGGAAGCACAACTTTCGCGGCAAGAAGCTGGTCTATGCTATGACGGCAGCATCAGGCCAGGCTTTCTTGCTGCTAGGCTACGACCAAGGCTAGTTTACCGTCTTCAGTCCTTTCGATCCGGTTAAAGGTCTTTGGTCCAGATCATGAAAGCTAACCTTCTCTTGGTCCTCTTAACAGGTGTCATGTCCGGCATCATCGGCGCCGATAACCGATTCGCTCGCGACTTCAACTACCCAGACGTAGCCATGGAGGGCAACATCACGTCCCTCTACAACATCGGCTGCGTCACGGGCTCCATCTTCTCCTACTTCATGGGCGAGCGCCTCGGCCGGAGGAGGATGCTCATGGGCGGCGCGAGCATGATGATCATCGGCGCCGTCCTCCTCGGCGCCTCTTATAACATCGCCGCCCTACTCACCGGCCGCATCATCACCGGCATCGGCAGCGGCATGAACTCCTCGACGGCCCCCGTATACGTCAGCGAGTGCGCGGCCGCCACCAACCGCGGCGCGCTGCTCACCTTCCAGGGCACCGTCACCATCCTCGGCGTCGTCATCGCGTACTGGACCGACTACGGCACCGCCTTCTACGACTCGTCGTTCCAGTGGCGGTTCTCGCTCGCCTTTCAGTGCTTCTTTGCTGTCTTCATCATCCTGCAGGTTGTCGGTCTTCCCGAGACGCCGCGCTGGCTTATCGCTCGAGACCGGTACGAGGAAGGCCGTAGCGTCATCTCTGCCATCTTGGACAAGTTCGAGGACGACGAGGCCGTGCAGAGAATCCTGCTGGATATCCAGTCCGGCTTCGAGGAGGAGAAGCGGGGCGGGTGTTTCCAGTTCAAGGAGCTGCTTACCATGGGCACGCAGCAGAACCTGCAACGTCTTTTACTGATTATATCGGTGCAAATGGGACAATAGTTCTCCGGGTCAAATATGCTCAACTACTACATCCCTGTCATACGTAACCGCCTTGACGCTTTCTTCAAGCTTTATAGTCGTGGCTCAGACATAACTGACAGAAACCCGCAGATCTTTCAGCAGAACATGGGCATGACCCGCGAGATGTCGCTCATCCTCGGCGGCTGCGCGCAGATCACCTACCTGATCGGTTCCGCCATCCCGGTTCTGCTCATGGACCGATTCGGTCTTCGGGTGCTGCTGATGGCCTGCTCGGCCGGGTTGAGCTTCCGCTTCATCATGGTGTCCATCTTGCTTTCGAGGGACTCCCTGGTGGCCGCCAAGGCCGCCATTACCTTCATCTTCATGTTCCAGCTCTTCTACGGCATTGGATGGCTGCCGGTAAGACCATGTGTTCAGTGGCGTCGTTGTGTTGGAAGCGCTAATAATTCGTCGTAGGTTCCGTGGTTCTATCCCTCCGAGCTTTCCACCACCCGAGTACGTTCCAAGATGCAGGCCATCGCCTCGGGCTTCAACTGGATGTTCGTTTTTACTGTCGTAAAGATTGCACCAATCTCCTTCAGTAAGTCCTCTCCGGACGGCTGGGCCCTTTAATCTCTACCTCGGGCGATACTGACATTCATTGCAGCGAACATCCAGTGGAAGACTCTCATCATTTTCGCCATCCTCAATGCCTGCTTCATACCCATGGTCTACTTCTTCTACCCGGAGACGAAGGGCATCGAGCTGGAGGACATTCCTCTTCTGTTCTCGAGAGGCGGCGTTACCGGCGGCGTCTTCTCCACCGGGGGAAAGACCGTCGTGCGTGGGCAGCACGCCATCGAGGCCCACGTCGACGCGAAGCAGCAGGACGAGGTCCAGTTGGACCAGCTCGAGCACGCCCGTCCTGCCAAGGAGTCACCCCACAGCAACAGTCAATCTTCTGTATAGGCTTGGGCGTGACCGGACCACCAGGCTTATACGCCACGGTCTTTGCGACGGAACTGACCCTCAGAGTTCCCTCCCGAACATGGTTTGGGGGTTATGAAAAGAGCCGCTGTGTTTTGTTGGGGTGTAGAGACTTTGTTCGACCTCTGGTCATCTAAGTTGACCATTCTTACGAACGATCTCTTGTTCTATTAGATTACGATTACGGCCTGATGAGTCAACTCCCACAGGGGCGTCTCCTAAAGTGTCACGATGCATGTGCCTTTTTTAGCAAATCAAACTTCATTTCGCTGCAGTCCTTTTGGGACCGGATTACCATAAGTATACCGCTGATCACCTTCAATAATTTGTTCTCTTACTTAACTACTCCGAATCGTCTCCAACATCGGCAGTATCCCGATCTGGGGGCAGCTGGCTAACCAGCCCCGCCAGGATAGACTTCAGCCCTTCTTTCAGGTGAGGGCTCATCGTCTTTTCGATCCGCTCTTCCAGCTCTCTTATTCTAGCCTGGAGTTCTTCCCTGTTCTTCTCGTCCGCGTCAACCTCTTCCGCCTCCTCGTCTTCGCCGTCGTCCGGCTCGATCCGTTCAAGGCCCTTCCCGAACGCTGCCTCAAACGCGTCTGCCATGCCGGCATCCTTGATCGCGAACACGACTTCTTCAATGCCCTTCCACGTCTCTTTAGTGCTCTTCTTCTTCCCCTTGCTGTCGTTCCTCGGCAGTAGCACCTTGCGCCACGCCGCCGCGACCTCTCCTACTGGATTCCCGAACGCGCCGCAGCCCCAGGCCCCCAGAACAACCTTGGTGACGCCTTTGAGCTGGCAAACGCGGAGAACCATCTTCATCTTCTCCAAGACGAGCTGGCGGTCTTGGTCGTTGGTGTAGTGGCTGAACCCTGTTTCCTCGTCGCGCTCGGTCTCGGGGTTCCGCAGCATCGCAGCGCTGATGCAGTCGACGAACCACCGGTCCTTCTTCTCCAGGACCTCTTCTGCGTCTTCGCCGCGAAAGACGAGGACGTCCGGTGTGTAGGCGGCGCCGAGCTCCGGCAGTCGATACCACTCGTCTTTGAGCGACGGCAGGAGTGTGGTGCGCATGCACAGCGACTCCTCCTGGCTGCCCGCGCCGTTGACGAAGCCGCCGCCTGGTGTGAGCGGCGATGCCATGTTGAGGACTGCGACGCGGTCGGAGTCGGAATTTGACTCCGTGTTCCCCTCGGCGACGAGCGCATGGGCGGCGGTGAGGGTGTCGGCCACCTGGAGTCGGAGGCGGGGTGGCTCGTACTTTTGAGCATCATTGTCCGTTTTGGCTTTTGAGGGCTCCAGCGAAGTTTTCACCGGCTTAGGCTCGACTATGAGTTCGGCTGTCTCGATGCCGCGACGGGCGCGGGGGTGCGTGGGCAGGAAGGAGGGGATAAGCTGGTTGAGTGTCGCCTTGGCCTTCTTCGCCCGCGCTGCTTTCCGGAAGCTTGCTGGCGGCTGTCCGACTGAGGGCTGGAGTCGACCCATCTTGCTGCTTATTTGAACGGAGTATCTATCTGGAGAGAGAGAAAGATGAAGGAAAGCGCGATGTGATGATGTTGCTCCAAGTAGCGGGTGGTGAGACCAGATATGACGATGAAGCAGGTGCGAGGTGGTGGGGCTTTCGAGGACCCTGATGGCATGCAGATCTGCTTAGTACGCTTCCGATGATTGGATATGAGATGCTTCGTCAATCTGAAGCTCATGTTAGACTGTTCTAGGTGTCAGGTTTCAATTTCATTGAGACTCACTCATTCACTCACTCATCCTATCTCACGACGAATGACGTTGTGATGGTGAAAACGTTGTGTGTGGTCTGAGCTCCCTTCAGGTCTGATTTTCAGTGATCTCACCAGGCGGTGGCAGCTGGCGGACCAGATAACCTCAGCTGCAGCTGCAGCTGGAATTCAGTGAAACACACCAAGGCGAACCAAGCAAGCCTTGGCTTGGAATACGATATTAGGTTATCAATTGCTTTTCTCGGCAATTGCCATGTATTTTCTGCTTTGCCAAGTGTCGTGAGCGAAGATATTCTCTCCTCTTAGGGGAGGTACCTCAGCCACTACCTACGCTTCACTCACAACTCTCAACCACTGGATCTTATGGATGAGCTCTCACTTCACGTCTCACTGAGAAAGTGAAGCCAGCAGCAGTCGACGTCACTGAGTGAACGGCAACAGCGGAGTCGGACCCACATTTCGGACAAAACTACCGCTGGAAATGGAGGCGGCGCTCCCTGACGGCCACCGACTCGCCTCCAACTTCACCCAACTGGTCGCCGCAGCACCGTCTCCGGAGATCGGCACCGACCCCGCCAACCAGCTCGTCCTCGCCGCAGCGACCATATCCCTATCTCTCGCCATGGTCTCCCTCAGAGAGCCCCGGCGCGTCGCCGAGATTATGCTCTCGTGGCTCGGCCTCGAGCTCGTCGACCTCATCGAGCTGCAGACCCTGTGGGCCGGCTACGGCCACATCTGCGCCATCACCGCCCGCCCGGCCAAGAACGCAGGCCTTCCCTTCGATGCGAGCGCCATCTCTCCGACCCTACAGCCCGAAGACGACGGCTCCTATCGGCTGATCATCAAGCTCATCTCACCTCCCGCCGCCAAGAAAAGCCGGGACGAGGGCCATCTGCGCAAAATGCTCAGCTACGAGGTCGAGCAGTACTTCTACCGAGAGGTTGCCCCGCGCCTGGGAGACGACGTTGCCGTCGCCAAGTGCCTCGCCTCGACGAGGGATATGGAGGGCAAGCCTCGCGCCGACGAGCTCCAGGGCCTGATGGCGACTATCATCACCGACCTTCGGCCCCGGTTCCCCGTCGCCGGCGAGAAGAGGCTGGTGCTTAACCGCATCCAAGTACGCGCTGCGCTCGACTGGCTGGCTAGGTATCACGCTGCCTCGTGGGCGCCCCTGCCGGACGAACTCGATCTGTTTCTGCTTCCGCCTTTCGAGGAGGCTGAACGCAGAGATGCAGGCAAGAACCCTAAGGACCCCAAGCTCTGGCTCAACGGCGGCTACACATACCTCGCCACCCGCCGCACCGAGTACGGATCATTGTGCGAGGACGAGTACTCCGAGTGGTCCACGGCTTTCTGCGAACCCATCAAAGGCTCCGCCAAGTCCATCGCCGAGCTGGCGGCTGACTTCCTCACGCCCACGGGCAGACCCTTCGAGACGTACATCCACGGCGACGTCAAGTCGGAGAACTTATTCACCACGCGGGCCGGTGACCGGGTTGCCTTTTTCGACTTCCAGTACGCCGGGCTCGGCGTCGGGGCCTGCGACCTCGCCAAGCTGTTTACTTGCTCGGTGCCCCTCGAGATGCTGACTGGGGAGGAGGACATTCCTGACGAGCTGCCGATGGGTAAGGGCGAGAAGGCGCTGCTTGAGCAGTACAGGGAGACTCTCCTCGCGGCCAGGCCTGCAGGCAGGGGCCCTCAGGAGTACGACTGGGACGTGTTCGTCCGCCACTGGGAGACTGCGCTGGTGGACTGGTGCCGTTTCCAGGCGTCGTGGGGCTTTTGGGGGAACACGGAGTGGTTGGAAGCAAGGGTCAGGTCTATTCTTTCTGACAAGGGCTGGAGAGACTGGCTAAAGAAGGAGTTAACCAAGTGATACATTCCACGTATATAGACTAGAGCGGACAAGATAAAGGGTGGTTAGACAAGGAGCATAGATTAATCGTCCGTCAGGGTCGACTGGCGTATCCTTCATTCCATCTTCACTATAGACGGCCAGCCCGGCTCGCTCAACTTCTTCGTCAGGTACTTCTCGTATGCTTTATCGAGAGCCTTGATCTCTTCCTTTCTCTTCTTCTCCTCCACCTCGGACAGGCTCTGCAACTTCACGAAGAAGGGGACTTTAGGGTCCAGCAGCAACGTCTCGGAGACGAACATAGACGTCCGCACGATGAAGATGATTATGACCCCGAGCACGACGTTCGTCGGCTCGATGCGGTAGTACCGAAGCGTCGTCGGCAGGGATAGCGTCCGGGGGAACGCAAGACCGAGCCAGCGCAGACCCGGCGGGAAGTATTGGTACGCGAAGAGATTGAACACGTAGAGTGCGACACCCCGGGCCTTCTCGTCAAACTCCCGCGGCGTGTTTTCGTAGGCCTCGCAGAACTCGATGCAACCCTCGAAGCTCTCCGGGAACCCCGCCACGGCCGCGCCCCCGGTGCCCCCGACCGCGAACAGCGGCGCCATGTCCCGCCAGAACCGGTGCGCCGCGATCTTCTGCGCCGTCCCGAACCCGGAGAGACCGAGGCGCAGCCGCAGGCGGTGCATGAGCACCGCGCTGAAGGCGAGCGTGTACACGTAGTCCTCGACGTGGGAGAAGGAGTTCGGGTAGCGCGCCGCGAGCCCGGCGTGGAGGCTGTTGATGCGCGCGACGGCGTCGCGGCAGCGTGGGTCGCTGGGGCCGTAGTACCACCACGCCATGTTGTACGACTCGGTCTTCTCGAGGCGGTCGGCGGCCCTGTGGACAACCTTGCCGCCGTCGGAGCGCCAGACGGGGGCCGCGCCGTGGCTCGAGACTGTGAAGTTGGGGAAGGTGAGGGTGTAGACGAGGTTGTTGGCGAAGTCGGAGAGGTGGTAGCTGGAGGAGAGGCGCCAGATGAGCTCGTAGTCGGTTTCTGGGTCGAGCGAGTCGATGGCTTTGGATATCCACTTGTAGCCCTTCTGGGAGAACTTGGGATTTGTTTCTTGCGCCATGGCTTTCCTGGTTGGTATAAGTAGAGACACGAGAAACCGGTTATTTGAGCAACTGCGAATGATGATTCAATTACTGTCTACTCGATGCCAAAGCCGGTGGGAATACTGGCGGCTTCTATATATTTTGCTTCTTCTACTGCATGGATTGTTCAGCGACCGGGAAGATTGACGTTGAAGATCAAGCGAGCAGCTCGGGTTCTGAGCGGCCAAGACAGTCCCAGATGCGCAAGGAGAGAGATTTCGGAATTCCGAGTTGAGTTTCGCTGCTGTTGTTCAACACCCTTGATGTCAGGGCGCCTCAAGAAGTCGGAATTCCGAATGCCCGATTATTCAGCGGCGAGTCGCCATGCATCCCGTTCTCCAGACTCCGCCAACGCAATCGCGCAGGTCATTGACAGAGCCTGGGGGCTTTGTGAATTATGGAGTCCCTGAACTCATGCTTATCTTGACGACGTCGGCCTCATAGTGAACCAGGAGTGGGCTATGCTGGATGCATACTGAGTCGAGGTCTGGTACCCCAGCTCGTGCTTTCCCGTCGCATGGAGATCGACCGGGAGCCTTCTTGGGTACTACAATTTGGCGGAAGGTTGTGAGTCACGCCGATGAACGGCACATATGCAAGCCACACGGGTATGTTGACCACAACTTTTCAATTGCGTAATTCAACATTGCGGGTGCCCTC
The DNA here is from genome assembly GCA_014235955.1 of Colletotrichum sojae. Classification (NCBI taxonomy): domain Eukaryota; kingdom Fungi; phylum Ascomycota; class Sordariomycetes; order Glomerellales; family Glomerellaceae; genus Colletotrichum; species Colletotrichum sojae. The sequence goes on from WIGN01000386.1 coordinate 12,168, forward strand.
TGAAAAGACTATTTCCCTCTTCAAAATGCATTCGGTACCCCTCCAGAGCAACGACAGTCTTCCCATTCCACATACCCAGTCATTCAGTCATCGAGGAGAACAACCCAGTTGACAAGGATGGCTCCGAAGAAGATTCTCGTTCTGGGCAGCGGCATGGTGGTCAAGCCATGCGTCGACTACCTCCTGCGCGATCCGGGCAATTCTGTCACAATCGGTAGGGTCCTGTCTTTCGAATTCGAGATTCGGACTGCGTCCAAGTCCTGATGGCAAGATTGCGGACTGCTCAGCGTGCCGTACGGCTTCTAGCGCGGAGGCTCTGTCTGGTGGCCGAGACCGTACCACCGCGATCAGACTTGATGTCACGTCGTCCGGCGCACTTGACAGCGCCATCGCTGGTGTCACGGTCTATGGACCGGTGTTCGACCTTCGGCAAGACCCTCAGCCACGGCTCATTGGACCCACCAAATCCAATGGCGCATTTGCTAGAAGGTTCCAGGAATATCGACAAGCTCAATGGCAAGGTTATAAGAATGCCCAGGAAATAGGGAGGATACGGTTCTGTTTCCTGTTCTTCAAGAAGATTTATTGTACTCGTAGTAGTAGGCTAGATCAATGGCATCGACCTTGTCCTAGACCCTTACAGCTGGACATGACGCTGTTATTTCTCTGGTGCCATTCGTCCACCACCCCATCGTTGTACAGGCTGCCATCAAGAGCAAGACGGATGTCGTGACGACGAGCTACGTGTCTCCAGCCATCAGGGCTCTCGAGGCCTCTCCAACAGAGGCAGGAATCACCATTGTGAACGAAGTTGGTGTCGACCCTGGCGTCGATCATCTCGCCGCTGTGAAGATCATCGAAGAGGTGCATGCGAAGGGGGGGGAAGGTATTCTGCGAATCTCAAACATCGCTAGGGCTCCGCTGATAACCTGCTATACAGGTGAGGGAATTCTACGCTTACTGCGGCGGGCTTCCTGCCCCGGAGGCATCCGATAACCCTCTCCGATTCAAGGTCAGAAGAGACTCCTCGCCCCGTTTTTCTATCCGGTCAAACTGACCTTGCTTATAGTTCTCCTGGTCTCCTCGCGCCGCCCTGCTCTCTCGACAGAACTCTGCCACCTTCCTGAAGGATGGAAAAGAAGTAACCATCGATAGCCGAGACTTGATGGCGTCTGCACGGCCCTACCACGTAATGGATGGTTACTCATTCCTCGCATACCCCAACCGGAACTCGGTGCCGTTCCGAGAGTACTACCGGGTCCCAGAAGCACATACGGTGATCCGAGGCTCCCTCCGATACAAAGGCAACCCGGAGCTTGTCAACGCTCTGGTAAACATGGGATGGCTCGACGCGACGAAGAAGACGTGGATCGCATCGGGTATGACTTGGGCTGAGCTTCAGCAGAAGGCCACAGGAGCAGCTACCGCCTCCGAGGTTGATCTTGTTGCCAAGGTCCACGAGCTGTGCTCGTTTCCCGACGCGGGTGAGCGAGATGCTGTACTGAGTGGCTTGCGGTGGATGGGTCTGTTTTCCGACGATGAAGCCCTGGTCCAGGACAGTCTTTTGGACACTCTCTCGGCTCGTCTGCAGACCCTCTGCAGCTTCAAGGATGGCGAGCGTGACTTGGTCATGCTGCAGCACAAGTTCGTGGTGGAGTGGCAGGACGGGAAGACGGCAAGTTGACGCATAAGTATCTAAGAATTCAGGGAAGCTAACATTACATGCAGGACACCATTACGTCGACTCTCGAACTTCTTGGAGACCCCAACGGCTACCAGGCCATGTCCAAGTCTGTTGGAGTGACCTGCGGGATTGCTACGCAGATGCTCCTTGAGCGGCATCCAGCGATCGCGAAGCCTGGAGTCGTTGCCCCATACACCAATGACCTTTGCGATGCTATCCGTGCCAGGGTTGAGGATGAAGGAATCAGGATGATTGAGAAGGTTCTTTGAGATTGGAATCTTCGAGCACGGCAAGATACTGTTGGAACAATGCTTCCAACCGGGGGCCTCGGGAGCCGGCGAATCGATTGCTTCGCGACCCACCTTTTGGATCAATAGGGTCGCCAGGATTCGTCGGTGTTGGCACTCGGCCAACATCTTCAAATCGGCTCTTACAGCCACTACTTTCGTTAATACATCATCATCGCACCCACAACCACACAGGCAATAGGATCTTCGTGATTACTACGTTGCCACGTGGCAGGGTGCAGGCGACCAATAAACCAACAGATACCTAACACCTTTCTCTTGCCAAGTACTACAGGCAAGTAGTCTCATAAACCAGTTAGAGAACTTCAATATGATACTGCGGTGTGGCTATCCCGCATGACTGTCTCTTCGGTTTGGCTGTGCGGGAACTGGACTTCCTGATCGCTGAATACTATTTAAAAGCAGTAAACCTCAAGGCGAGCAGCTAGGTTTCTAGTATGATGAGGCGATCGCAACCGTACTAACTAACTTTGCATTGTTTCGAAAGGGTTTGTAACCTCGAATTTCATAGCGAACTGTTTCCCTCCGCTGCCAGATCCCCCTGAAAGCTGGCCTTAATATCCAGAACCCGTTCGATGTGCTCCACACGCAGCTTGCCGCCCTCAAACCTGGCAATGGTCCTGGCCGTGTTCACGGCATTGGCGATCTCGCGCCCATTGAGCTGGCGGGCCGCGAACCCCGCCGATGCATCCTCCACGTCGCCGTCGAACTCGGGCTCGGCGGCTGCGGCTGGGAGCCCGCGGAGGCACTGGACCCACAGGCGCCGGCGGGTATACGCGTCGGGCGCCCCGTAGCCGAGAGCGAGGTGGACGCGCGAGCCCATGGCCGAGTCGAGCGCACGGAGCCGGTTCGTCGTGAGGAAGGCGACGCCCGAGAAGTACTCGAGCTGCTTGAGGAACACGGCGACGAGGGCGTTGCGGTCCGCGCCGCTGGGGTTCTCCTCGCGCCGCTCGAGGAAGACGTCGGCTTCGTCGAGGAGGAGGACGGCCTTCCATGTCGTTGCGTACTGCATCAGGCGCTGCAGCTCGCGCTCCAACGTCATTGCACTTGAAACGTCAGTATCTCGTGTGTTCTTAGTCAGGGCTGTATCCCAGACTCACTTGTTCTCCTTGTTCAGCTCCCCCAACGAGGCCGGGATCAGCGCCGTCTTCTTTGCCTCCGCCGCCAGCTCCGCCGTGAGGGTCTTGCCGGAGCCGGGGGTCCCGTGGAGCAGGATGACGAGGCCCTTGCCCTTCTGCTCGGACTGGTTGCGCGGCTTGTCGGAGTAGGCGTTCGAGGTGATTAGCGCGGGGATTACAAGCTTGTTCTTCTCTTCCAGGATCAGCGAGTCCCAGACGTCCTCTTCCACTCGACGCTGCTGATGTTGTCGAGGAAGAAGCGGCACCAGACCTTTCGGCCCAGGGAGAAGCCGAATAGGAAGGGGGGACAAGTCAGCGGGCTTGGGTTGGGGACCTTGCGGATTGCGGCCACGCTCCTGTAGTAGTCGTGCTGGAAGGTCTTTCTGTCGATGACAATTCTTCCTGATTCCTAGACACGTAATATCGTCAGTTAGATACAGATCACAGATGTCATCATCTCACGCATGCATGCGACTTACAGTGTATGGCAACCAAACGTCCTCGAAGTCTTCCATCTCGGTGTGCCAGAACGAGTACGGGGGCTCCTTCATGTACTGCGCGATCCCATCGTATGCTTCCACGGACACGCCCGTGAACGCGAGGAACTTGCGGCCCCGCTCCTCCAGCCGAGCCCCGAGGCCGGCGTCGTCGACGTACTCCCTGGGGTAAATCGGGAGGTCGGTGACGACCGCCGGGTTGTCTCCGCCGAAGTGCTGCTTCTGGTACATCTTGGAAACGGCCGTGGCCTCGCCGACGCTCGTGCCGTCGTATTCGGTGTACGTGGCGTGGATCTCCAGGTACGGGCCGGCCCTCTTGCTCTGCTCGTACGCCGTCTTCTGGCAGACCAGAACCCACGGGAAGCCCAGGATCTTGGTGTAGAGAAGTGTGCCTGGTCGGAAGATGTTCCATGCTGCGGAGTAGGTTTTCTGCTTCTTCTGCAGCATTGACAGCATCGCTGTTCTTTCGGCCCCCAGCTCGCGAGACATGAACTGTAAGAGCAGGTCGAGATGCACCTGCATGTTCGAGCTGTCGGCCGCTGCCCGGTACGCCTCCAGTCCCTGCCAGTGGTGCACCAGCATCTGGAAGGGGCTTCTCAGGTCGAACGGGGATTGGAAGTCCGAGGCCACCGTGGGATAGTCGAGACCGATCACATCGCGAAAGGCCTGGAGGATGAAGGGCGAGTTGACCGTGGGCTTGACCTTCTTGGGCCGATGGGGGTCGTCTTTGGGGAAGTCCCGCTTGATGACGAGGGCGAAGGACGAGTCCTCTTCGGCGTCGTTTCCTAGCGCGGCGCTGCCGAAGGGCTCGGGGATGGGATCTGTCACGAGCTTGCCGTCTTTGTTGTAAAACGAGTGGTAGGTTCTGAATTCGGGCTGGGAGCCCACGGGGTGCTCTGGCGGTGTCATGATGTTTTTGAGATACAGCCTCGCTGGTTGACAGAGTCAATCATTGTAAAGGGGTGAGGGCGGGTGCTGTCTTATGTAGTCGCTCTGAGACGTAGTTCTAGTTCATTTCGTATAGTGGTCTTGAACGTTGGTATTCAGACTTCGTATATTCACCGTGTTGTTTCCGCTTCTGCTTACTTATACGTCCGACGGCAAACCGTTCAAGCAGGTTGGATTATCTGGCGAACCCCTTGACTGCCAATCAGCAAGATGGATAACAGAACCCCTTTGATCTTCCAATCAAACGGCAACTAGATAGTTGTGAGCCAAGAGTTCCCATTAATGGTGGATGATATGTGACCGTTCCCTACTTGCCTCGTTTATATAGCATCACTGCGTCTGATGCAGCTGACATGCATGAGTCTGGGGTTCAATTCGCGCGGCAGCCTTATTCTAGGGAACTCTTGTGCCATTCACTTCACGCTTGCAGATAACACGTCATCAAACGCGTGGCGCGAATACGGGACTCTCCAACTGTTGTGTCGAAAACTAGGCAGCTCGTATCATCGCATTCTTTAGCCCTCTAAAGTTGCGTCGTCTCGAAACGTCGAGGCTCTAACTTCTTGTGGAGACGATTTCTGACGGAGGTCAAAACAAGCTGCCGTGCGCCACAGTCGACGGTACAACGGGAATTTACTGGCTCAGTGGCTGCTTCTATGCTAGAACTATGAAACATAACTTTCAGAGGCCGATGATGAGGGGAAACGAGAAGAACAACAAAATTCAAGTCACATTTGGTCGCCTCAGTCTACTGTCCCGACTTCGAGAAAATATAAAGTAATGTTGGCCGAGTCTTCGGCGCATTCAGGGTTCCCGGCACTTCGTCTTAGTCTCTTTCCTTTGGGCCCTTACATCCACCTCGGTAGCACCCCTCTCATCCAATGCGATATTCAAGAACAAACGAGATCTCGGCAGTGCTGTCGATCCGATTTTGGAACAACTCTAAAGCCGATCCTGAGCGTTGGGCTTGGCGATGTGCCCGGTGTTGGTGCGTCGCAGTGGGTGGTGGTTCGAGGCTTCCAGCGCTCACTATGAATCATCCGCGCTAGAATGCTTCGGTCCCCACCATCCACGATGATTCATCCCCAATCAGCCAGCTTTTGGGGATATTATTGGTAGAAACTCCCCAGTCTAGTGGGTCTATGGAGTGTTAGCGCTGCATCTAGTCCCGAAACGGATAGATTCCAGTCGACCCTCACGAATCATCACCTGGAAGGCGTTTTCAACCAGCACGATACAGCGGCACGGCCGAGATGGGTCGGAGAGCAACAACATCCCGAAACTCCAGACGCTTGCATCGCCAGACATCTGATCGGGGGATTGAATCATGTATATAACAGAAGATGAAAAATCGGCTCAGGTGTTCCCATTCTCTCTTCTATACAGACAGCATCAAAGCTTAACAACAACAACACCCAATACACCGACACCAACACAACTAGAGCACCAACAACCACCGCTCTTAACCAACTCAACAACCAACTAATGAGCATAGGCACAACAACGGCAACAGCAACAGCAACAACAATGAGCCTTCTTTCCAACGTGGATACCATCACAACAACCTCAATATCCCCGAAGGAGTCCATGAGCTCCTCCAGCACGACCATGACACACATCTTCACTCCCGGGCAGTGCCTATTCTGCCCTAAACCCTCAACAAGCTTCGAAGAGAGCGTGGCACACATGCAAAAAGCCCACGGCCTCTTCATCCCCTATCAGCAGCACCTGATCGTCGACCTCGAGACGTTCTTCAAGTACCTGCACCTCGTCATCTTTGAGTACCGGGAGTGCATACACTGCGGGACCGAGAGGGCTACCGTGCAGGCCGTGCAGCAGCACATGACGGGCAAGGGACACTGCAGGTTCGACGTGCTTGAGGGTGACTCGGAGTTTGCAGAATTCTACGACTTTTCTAAGTCCGAAGACGACGACGAGAGCGGTTCTGAGGGTGAGGAGGACGACGAGGAAGAGCAGGCGGCGCCGAAAAGCCCAAGCCGGACGCCAGTAGCAGTGACAGTCGATGAAGATTCGCTCCGTCTGCCTTCAGGCAAGATCATATCAAGACAATCGCCATCACAGTCCGGTCCGACATTCTCTCAGCTACGCCGCCGGACTCGCAATCCCGCCTCGAGACTCGAGTACTCGCCACTTGATGCCGATGAGGAGGAAGAAAACTCCGCTTCAGGCAAAGAAGAAGGTCACGGCTCTGGAGACCCGGGCATGCAGGTGCTGTCTAAAAGGGAGAAGAGAGATAGGACAATGGTGGCACACCAGCTAGCCAACATGAGCAAGAACGATCGGAGCGCCCTGATGCACCTGCCCACGTCGCAGCAGCGCGCGATACTGGCGACGCAGCACAGACACGAGGAGAAGGTGCAGAAGGAGGAGAGGAGGAGGCAGGCCAAGGTCGACCGCAAGGGGAATAAGAACCTGTACGCTTACTGGGCGACGGAGACACCGGTCTACCAATGTGGTTAGCCATAGATGTAGACAGCTACTGCCGCTCTCAACATGCAAGGCAAAGTGATTGTTCTTAACCAGGCCTGTGGGTGTAGTGCCAATGTCATTTTCCGGAGCGCGGAAATGCTTGGTCGATTCCGCCCACTCTTGGGGTCAAATGCTTGAATTCCGGGTGTTCCGCGATCCCCACTCACCAAACCCGCAACTCCCTCCCGCGTCCCCCTCACCTCTCCCCCGCACATCCCAGCACTCAATGGACACGAAGGATCCGCGGATACCGGTAGATATAACCACAGGCGCTTACAAAACCGCTTTCAGCAGTTATCTTGAAGATGTAGACAGACTGAGTCGTTGCTTATTTGTAACCCATTTTTTCTTGAGTTTTCACTTACATGGACTGAGTCGTTGCCATCAAACATCGTGTACAATCTTGGCACGCTCTGTGTAACGACACGCGAACTCTATGCTGATCAATAATATCTGAATCCGAATAACACAACACGCCAGTCAAGTTGCTCAACCTACGTCAGAATACCTTAGCTCACGGCCTCGGGACTTTACCCCGGGAGATGCAGGTGGATCATGCGGGGTCGTCTCCTGCGGAGAACCACCCCGCAAAAGGCTCAAAACCCCGGAGTTTCGCCTCCAAATTCCGCTCAGTTTCCTTTGTCCTGCCATTCAACTGCACTGTAATTCGAGCCCTGTTGACGGTCAGATCATTTCGGAATACTGCAATCTACAACCAACGGCTCTTCTTTTCCCCTTCCACCATCATGGACCCGCCTAATTCCGACGCCACCTCTCCAGTCGCAACCCGCCAAGCAGTAACCCCCAAACCTCGCGCCACGCGAGGCAAGTACATTTCCAAGGCATGGTAGGTCTACTGGAAGTGATCGGTATGGTCTACGGATGAGGGAAAGCACGCTTTACTGATAGGAATCAGCTTCGAATGCAGGAAACGAAAGAGCAAGTGTAATGGAAGGAGCCCGTGTGTGCGTTGCGCACGGCAGTCGTCAACATGTGAGTTGTCTTGATGACTCCTTCCAGGTCTTGAGTTAACAGCCAAAGGTGCCTACCCGGCATCTAAGAAGGGGAAAGAGAACCCCTCGACCGGCATGTAAGTTCAAGCGGTCAGCTCAACTTGTAATTCCTTCCTCTAACATTCATCTCAGCGACGGTGATGCTCAAGCTATCCGATCTCTGAGGGAGCAAGTAGCTTCCCTCCAGGGTGACCTCAGCCTGCTACGCCGGGCAAATTCACAACAGTTGGATACTCAACAACAGCAACCGCCGCTGGAATTTGCGGATACCTTCGAGACTCCCCGCGCTCGGTTGCTTTCCCCAGACTACACGGATCCTGGCAGCCACCCACCAAATACCAACTCCGGCCCCCTCGTAACCGAGCCTCCTGAAAGCCCTGAGAGCTGCCAGCCATCCGCAAGCTACACCTTCAACATTAGCCTGGCCCGGACGCACCTTCAGGCGCGAGGGATTGCCATGACCGAGAGCGAGAAGCAGGGCACCTCCTCCTCGTCAGCTGACAGAACCCGGCCGCCCTCCCCGACATCCGGCATGCCTTTCGACTTTGGCGGTGGGTCTGTCGACCCGCTGTGGCTCATCGACGAGAAGGAGGCCATTCGTCTGTGCAACGTCTACGAGGTCGAGGTCGGCATCCAGTACCCGTTCCTCAACATCCCGGAGCTGATTGGGAAGGTCCGCGCCTTGTACAAGGCGATGGCCAATGCCTCCCGCCACGGCTTCGCTTTTGCTGGAATGCCCGGCCCTTCGGTCATCGACCCGCAGGACTTGGATCTCATCAAGATGGTGATATCGGCGGGGTCAACCGTCGAGGCCGGCGGGTCCAGTCAGTTTGGCAAGGCACTGTTTTCTGGGGTGAGGAAAGCATCTCACGATAAGCTATGGGAGCCCGCTGGCATCAAAAACACGATGCTCTTTGTCCTTCTCGTAGGTCCTCGAGCGTAGCCCTCCTAATCCACTCGGCGCTGATCAATGAGCAAAAGGCGATTTACAGCTTCATGACCGGAGACGACCTTCAAGCGTGGAGGCTGGTGGGCGTTTCAGCTCGCTGGTGTTTGGAAATTGGCATCCACCAGTCAGCAACGGTAAATCGGATGTTCAAAGACGAAGACAAGCGCAGGAACGCTTTGAGACTCTTCTGGTGTGTCTACACTCTTGATCGTCGGTGGGGTTTCGGCGCCGGGCTCCCCTTTGTCATGCATCACTTCGATGTCGACCAGCATTTACCAGAGCCGGTAAGCCTCTCTCAACATGACGCTCATCGCCTCAGGCCCTTTCTGATTCGGATGCTCCATGTTTACAGGATGACGACGTTCCATATCTCAAGGCCATGGTGGCGTACAGCCAGATTGGCAACAAGGTGTGGTCGACCTCGTACAACTCCGCCAGGACGACGGGGGCGGTCCGAGACGACGAGATCTCGTACCTGACGTACCTCATCGACCGGTGGTACGGAGACCTCCCGGAGAGCTTGCGGCTCAGCCAGACATGGGAGTCAGACGACTGGGCGGGAGAGGCAAGAGGACCGCGGCGCCTGCAGCTCCTGCTGCACCTGCGGGCGAACCAGATGAAGCTCCTCCTCCTCCAGCCGGTCCTTCACTCCACGTCCAGCCTGAAGGCCAACGTGTCCAAGGTTCAGGCGCTCGTTGGCCTTGCAAAGGACACCATCCGTAAGCTGGCGGCGCTGAACGGGTCGACGGACATTTATCAGACGCAGCAGATGTGCTTTAATCACTTCCTGGTGTCAGCCCTTGGCGTCGTCTTTCTCGTAGCCGCCCTTGCGCCCGCCGAGTACGGACCCGCTGTTCGGGACGAGTTCCACGTGGCGTTGGACCTGATCCGCGGGCTCAGTGCCAAGTCGTACGTCTCGGGCCGCTTGTGGAAGATGGTAGGCGACCTGCGGCTGGTGTGGCGGAAGATGGGACTGAAGCCCCCGAGGCAGCAGCAGCATGATGAGGAGAGGAACGCAGAGGTGCAGCAGCGCAGTACCGTCACAACGACACCGCCGCCGTCAGTGGGCGGCGGTGTGACTAGGGATACTCCGCGTGCCTCCGGCGAGGAGGACGCTCGCGATGATGTCGATCCCGACATCTGGCAGCCCTCGCTGAGGGATCCGGTTGGCGACGTGCAGATCGCGCAGGATCTGAGCGACTTCTTCGACGCGATGGACGGCGAGGGTGGGTTTGCGACGCCGTATCCGATGCTCGGCATCTGCGATGACGGCCCTGACGCTTCTGGAGAGCAGCCTGGAGAGGGCGTTGTGGCGCAGAATTTTGATCCTTCGTTGATCGATGTCTCGCATCTGTTTGTAGACATGCTATGAGAACCACGGGAAATGAAGGCAACGCGCACGACTTCGATGGCCTTAGATACACGTGAACCAGGCACAACCCTGTTAATACCTTCCGTCCAACATCTTCGTAGCGACCTAGACAGTTACAGATGATGCCGAATACGATAATGGAATTGGGGTTTCGGCGCTCTTTCATTCGGGTGCCGTTGGCTGGTCCTCGATCCCTATGGAAAGGGCCACCCACCACTGGTGACTGCAACCAAAGAAAATGACCTCTTCATGCCCAACCGTTGCATCAGTCAAGCCGGCTTGACGTTCCGCTTAAGAGCCCATCTCGAACTTCAACTAGTACAGGGAAAGTTTCGTGGGGAGATAGGGGGGAAATATGGTCCAGCGGAAGGCGGAATTTGAAGCCGACAATTCCGCCCCCACGTGCGTGCGGGATGCCGGGCTTCAGACGAGCGTCGTAACATGACTTCCTCAGCACATGCTGCGTAACATTAGTATTTCTGGGCGTTTATCGGAGCTTCCGTCCGCCGCCCAATGGTACCAATTATATTATAAATTCGCAGGTCTCCCTGTCGTGAGAGACTGTGACATCCTTCATCCATCCGACATCTTGAGTCAAGCAGCATATCAGTTTCATCGTCTTGAATCACTACACCACGGCGACATAATGGCCGTCACGGAGATTCTTCAGAGCCTTTCCCGCCAGGCGGAAGGGCATCCTATTGAGCTCCTCTCCAAAGGCCTGGCGGTGGCCTTCCTCATCTATGTCATCGCGAACGAGGTCGTCCGGTCCAAAGCACGTCTGTCGGCGTTCCCCGGGCCCAGGGGACTGCCCCTCATCGGCAACCTGCACCAGGTCAGGCACGACGCGGCGGAGAAGTACCGCGAGTGGTCCAGGGAGTACGGCGCCGTGTTCCAGGTGCAGCTGGGCAACATCCCCGTGCTGGTGATCAACAGCGCGTCCGCGGCGAAGGTCATACTGGGGCACAATTCGCAGGCTGTCGCGTCGCGACCTGAGTTGTATACTTTCCACAAGGTCTGCTGTCCTTTTTCTGTGTGTTGGCAGTTGCTGATATTCTACAGATCGTAGCTAACACCGCCGGCACGACCATCGGCACGTCCCCGTACAACGAGTCCCTCAAGAGGCGCAGGAAGGGCGCCGCGTCGGCCCTGAACCGGCCCTCGATCGAGACGTACCTGCCGCACCTGGATCTTGAGACGAGGGACTTTTTGAAAGACGTGCTCACCTACGGCAAGGCCGGCAGGAAGCCGATCGACCCGATGCCGCTGGTGCAGCGGCTCAGCCTCTCGCTGGCGGTGACGCTGAACTGGGGGTTCCGGTTCCCGAGCGCCGACGCTCCCTTGTTCAGGGAGATCATCGAGGTGGAGGTCAACATCAGCCGGTTCCGCAGCGTCACGGACAACCTGCAGGACTACGTGCCGCTGATGAGGGCGAACCCGTTCCTGGCGGGGACGCGACAGGCGAGGGAGATGCGGGGCCGGAGGGACAGGTACCTGGCCAAGCTGAACGGGGACCTGAAGGAGAAGGTCCGGAGGGGTGACCACGAGCCGTGCATTCAGGCTAATGTCATGCTTGACGAGGAGGCGAAGTTGGACGAGGTCGAGTTGACGAGCATTAGTCTCACGATGTTGTCTGCGGGGTTTGAGACGTTCTCGACGGTTACGGCGTGGGCTATTGGGTGGCTTGCGAAGAATCCTGGGGTGCAGGGGAAGGCGCTCCAGGCGATTCGGGAGGTGAATGGTGACGGGGGGGAGTTGTGCGATGTTGGGGATGATCAGACTTGTCCGTATGTCAGGGCTTTGGTGCGAGAGAGTTTGAGGTATGTCGTCAACGTCTGCAGGATGGAAGTGAGATGGGTGCTGACTGGCAACTCGCAGATACTTCACCGTCCTCCGGCTCTCGCTCCCGCGCGCGACGAACAAGGAGTTCATCTATGAGGGAAAGGTGGTTCCCAAGGGCACCGTCATCTTTCTCAACTCGTGGGCCTGCAACATGGGTAAGTTCGTCCCCTTCCATGATACTTGAAATCCATTTGGCTGACGTGTCTGATCAAAAGACCGAGAGATCTGGGACGACCCCGAGGTCTTCCGCCCGGAGCGCTGGCTCGAGAACCCGGAGGCGCCCATGTTCACGTACGGCATGGGCTACCGGATGTGCGCGGGGACGATGCTCGCCAACCGCGAGCTGTACCTCACGTTCATGCGGATGATTGCCAGCTTCGAGATCTCGGCGACGGGGGAGATCGACTCGAACCCGCTGACGGGGGTCGATGACAAGAGGAATCTTGTGCTTGCGCCCAAGCCGTTTGAGGTCAGGTTCACGCCGCGCGATGAGGGGGCGCTGAGGAAGGCTTTGGGTCTGTGATTTTGGTGATGGGGGATGTTGAAATTGGGCTGTTCTTTGGAGTTACGCATCGGAAGACGATGGGTAGGGTTACGTGATCTGGGAATGGTCGAAGGGCATCTTCGAGGAAAGAGTGTCAACGAATGGCAAAAATGGCAAAAGAAGATGTTCCGAAACCGAGAATCGAACTCGGGGCTATGCCTAACCTGTCATTGGAGATGAGAGGGCATCATGTTGGCCACTACACCATATCGGATGTGATTCGTATCTGGAAGGCGCGAAGGAAAATTCTTCAACGCTTGGGTGAGGGTCCGCGGGAGGAATGGAGTCGATGGTGGATGCGGGACGGTGGGTCGTATCGAGACGTTCCAGGACGTACCAGGTGGCTTGCAAGTTGTGACAGTGCGAGAAAGCAAACAAAAAGGATACCAGTACGGATATTGTCAAGTTTTGTTTAGTTTTAATTCAGTATGAGTAACGTGAAGCATCAAGGGCAGGACGAGTGGTTGGCTCATCCATAGATCCCGCAAGTGGTGTTGAGGGAGTCACGAAAAGGGCACGTGAGAAGATAACTACCTGTTTGGGGAGAGCATCAATCCTTTGCACCACCAGTTGAACGTAAATCAGGGCCTCAGAGGCTGAAGCTTATTAGGAAGCAATTTTCATTTTTCAGAGAGAAAAAGCACATACGAGGAGTCATCAAATGTAGAGTTTTTTCTCTGTTTTTTTTTTTCTTTCTTTTTTTTTCCCGCACACTCTAGTAGTAAATCAGGGCCTCGCAGTGGCGGGCTGTTGGGCGGTTGGGCTGATGAAGGCTGCATACGACCTGCGTGGAAAAGACGTTCGTGGAGGTCAAACAGAATTCAAGCTCCAACGACGCCTCCATAACACAGCGCATCAGTCATCTGTCCGAAATGACTCGTGTCCACAAGATAAGGAACCCGCAGAGAGTGTTGTTAGATCAGCAGAACTGTTTTCGCGATGGCAGTGGTCTCATCAGCCCAAATTCAAGAGCCTTCATGCGTCTCAGCCTCCAGGCCGAAAAGCGAACGTGGGCGACAGGGTGCGCCCCGGTCTAGGGCGCTCGCCTTATCGTCCAAAGGTCTCTACGAATAGAATGGCCGCGAGGGGGCTTGGAGAATAATGGGACGCATAGGTCAACAGAGTTTGAGGCTGCGTGGGTTTCAGTGCGTGCAGAGGTTGGTGGTTGGGTGGCACAGAGACGATTTGCTTCGGGTATGTGATGAGGGCATGTTCGAGAACCCGACGGTGGAATAATAAATTCGGGCGGCGTTTTCCACCTACTCGGAAACCTGCACAGGACGCATATCTTGTCAGAGGAAATCCGTCGCAGAAAGCCGTCATCTACATTCGTCTGGTGAACACACAAGGCAAAAGGACGGAACGCCGAAAACGCCCAACCGGTCAGGTCCGCGCCGTCCCCAACGGGCTTACGTAACTCGCAGACCAGTCCAGGCCATTGGCCCACCGATAGCAGCCGCCAGCAGCTGACCCCACCGAAGCATCCTTATCGCTCCTCTGTAGCTCCGATAAGCATCGAGGTTAAACCACTTCCGTCATCCTCCCATCCTCGCGGTCGCGCTCTTCCCAAAGCTTCCCCCCCAGGCTGTCAACCATCCCCAGAGCTACGCCAGCGAGCAAGCATGACGAACGCACGATCGGCATGACTGATCCCACATACACGGTCTTCGTGCGGTTGCCCATCAACCGGGGCGAGTTCGCGGATCCCCCTCCGGTAAGTCGGGCCCTGCGACGCCGTTCCCTTCGGGTGTCTACTCCAGAGTGCTGATCCAGTTGGTTCCCTTCCTGCAGGTCACCTGGGATTCCACAAAGGACGACGAGCTTTGGAACATAATCTCCAACGCAGGCAAGACGGAAATTGACTGTAAGTCCCGATGGCATCCCTCTCGCAACCTCGCTAACCTCTGCTCTCTGCAGGGAACGAACTGTAAGTCTAACCTCTCGATACTGAACTCCCCCCAGCTCACCAGCGCCCCAGGGCTACCGACTTCGACGTGACGGTCGACTTCCTCCTCCAGCAGGTGGCCTACCTGACCGAGCGACACACCGCCCAGCTCCGCGCCCAAGTCCGTAAGGCGACCGCCGCAGCAAAGGGCTCAGCCGCCCCCTCGCCGGTCCCTGGCGCCGAGCCTCACTCCCACCAGCGCACCGTCTCCGCCCTCTCCATCCGCCGCGACTCGCCGCTCCCCCGCAACGATGCGAGCACCCCAGCGACCCCGATCACATCCTCCCTCCGGCCGAACATCTCCCGGAACGCCTCCGCGGGGACCATAACGCATAACCTCGGCAGCGGCGGCAGCGGTTCGGCGGCAGCTCGCCAGGGCAAGCCGGCGGCCACCTCACGCCCATCAAACGACGGCCAGCGCCGCCGCCTTTCCTCGCTGCCGATTCAGACCACGCCCCGCAGCCCCGAGCCGGCGTCGCCCCCGGACGAGCTGAGCTCCCAGACGTCCTCGGACGACGACTCCAGCCCCGCCCAGTCCCGCATCATCCGCCGGCCCCCTCGCTACGGGCAGCGCGACGGCGGCGTCGACCTCGAGGACGAAGACGACGACACCGAGCCCGCCTTCCTCTACAAGCCGCAGTCGTCCAACACGTCGGCGCAGAACATGGGCTCCACGCTGCGGGGCGACCCGCAGCACGCCCGGCGGACCCCGAAGGGCAAGGAGCGGATCCACCACTCGGAGACGTCCGACTCGTCGACCAGCTCGCCTGCCCTGGTGTCCCGCCCCGGCCCCTCGACAGGAGAACGCAGGCCGCAGGGCCCCCTGTCCCCGCGGCGCCCGGCGGAGCTGGCGGGTAGGAGCCCCAGCTCCAAGGGCAAGGGGTATTCGCGGGACGGTAGCGACGGCACGCCAAGCATGGGTAGTAGTTTCAGTGACTTGGATGGTATGTGTTTCCAACAACAGTCTCCACGGAGTCTTCTTCTTTCTAACGAATCGCAGACGCGTCGGTTACACAGTCGGCTCTGGAGGAGGCCCTCGCGAGTAAGATGCAAGACGGCGCCATCGGAAGCAGGTTCAGCATCAGCCAAGCGTTCAGGAGTCGGTACATGCCCAACAAGCCTGGCCAGCAATGACAGCAGCAGAAGCAGAAGCGGTAGCATGATGAGCAACGGCATTTTCTTAATGTAGAACATGGGAACCGGGACGTTATGGGGTTTTCTGAAAGCATCGGCGGCGTTCAGGTAAGATCGGCAAAGCGGTTCAGACAGAATGTTTACTTTTGGCTGGTTTGTTGCACTTCGGTGCTGTTTTCAGGATTGGGGCGTAAATACACATGTTTTTTTCGGATTCGTTTTTCTGTCATTGTTCCATGTTTCCACCCCTGACCTACAGAGACACCCAGGCCTCGGAGCACACTACGGTGATGAGGGGTTGCTATGGTGAAGTCGCTCAGTTACGGGTGGAAAAGAGATGCTCCATTTTATCGACGAACTAACCGCCGATGTTTGCGGATAATGCACCATTACAATACAGCTGGTCAACAAGTTCGGCCCTCGAATCGCGCCAAACTCCCAATCAAACTCAGGGTAGCCCCGTGCCTCCTCGCAGTTCTCAATCTGTTGCTCGGGTTGGCCAACCCGTGCCTTTCCATCACCTCCAAGAGACATCAGGCTCGGTCGCGCATTTCATACTGCTGGCCTCTCTCGACTGCGGCAGGAAGCGGTTAGCAAGCGTCATCTACCGGGGGTTCTTAGGTGGACAGCTCACGGTCGGCCTCGTACGCCTTTGCGTCTCCAAAGTCCTTCCAGGTCTTCTTTTCCCTTGGCGGGGAAGGCGGGGTCTTGTCGAGATCCGCCTCTCGGGACGACTCGTCGTCGTTCTTGTGGTGGCCGCCGGGATGGAGCGGTATGTTGTTGCCGTCGTGGTCGCGGGCGGAGCGGGACACCATGGTGTCGACCTCGCCGCGGCGCTGCTTGGCCTTGCGGTTGCGGTAGAAGAAGAGGGAGCCTATGGCGGAGAGGAAGACGGTGATGGTGCCGATGATGACCCCGATCTCGACGGGGGTGAGGGCCCGAGGGGGCGGGGCGGGCTGCTCGCCCGGGCGGGAGTCTCCTTGGAAGAAAGACATGGCTTGGGACCGTGGTGGGTGGTCTGTGACATTCGAAGGACAGCCGCCTTCGTTTTCTTCTGCTCTCCGTCTCGCGGGAACGAGTTGAGATGGAAGGAGAGTCTAGGTTCTAGAGTGGTGCCGAGTGGTTGGATTGTTGCCAGGGAATCGAGGACGAGAGATGTCCGATGTCAAGAGGCTAGGTCGGGCACGGAGGGAACGTGAGAGTGGAAAGGGGAACCAGAATCTCGGGTCTGGACGAGTATGAAATACGAAAGTCTTGGAGGAAGACGTGGATATAGAGAGAGGTGCGTGTCCAAGCGGATATCCAGAGGAAGGGAAGGAGCATCTGTTAGTGTTTGGGCAGTCTCGATGCAAATCCACATCCAATCTATGTTGTTAGATCGCAAACAGCAAAGGAAAGGGTTATGGGTGATGGGCATTGGATCAGTCCATCCCAGCGTTGGAAAAGGAAGCAGCGGTCCAGTGTGTCGTTGGTGCGTCTCCACAACGCAAGCACGTTGAGGGAAGGATGCATGATGCCGCGAGGGGTGCGGGAAGCCGTCGTTCCTTTTTCTGGGACAACCTGAAGCTCCTTCCCCTCCCCGGTGAAGTTGGTGAACCCGGCCAGTTTGCACCATGTGGGTATCCGGAATGGCGCCGGTTCAGTGTTTGCATGTCCCTCATGCGCCTGCTGGGACGTACCTTCTCCAGGGAGAGACAAGGAGCAGAGAAGCGAGATGGGTAAGACCAACGGGGGAAGAGCGACTCACTTGTAATGATTGCTTGCTCCTTCCAACAGAAGCGAGCGTAATTCTCTATACCTCATACCAATTCGATCTTGGAAGTTACTACCTTGGGTATCTACATTTACCTAGGTACTCGAGGCAGATACTTGGCTTCCTAGATGCTTACCTCATTGCCTCATTACATACCTCAACCTCATTCATCAATCATTAAGCAACTAGGTACCTACCTACCCACCTAATATCTACTTCCCTATCGTAGCTCTGAAGAAATCTCGACACAACACCACACTCAGCCGGCTACGTGCATCGGGGTCGCGGTATCACCGCCAGTTCGACTCCCCTCCGAAACCCTCATCCGTCTAGCATCTCCTTCTGGCCGATGGTCGTCGCGCAATGGCACACAATTGCCCTCAGACTTGCACGAGCCAGCCGTTCCCCGTCCGCGTCCGACGTAACGTCTGGTCACCCGTCAAGAAGTGGTCGCTTCTATCTTGGTATGGATCTTCGACAACCTTACTCCCAGCTTCACTTCAGACCCTAGTATCTTCTACGGCTGAGGCTGAGACATGGCATCGACTCAATGCAGCCTTGACAAGCGTTGGCCATTAGGCTGGGACTCCCGAAGCGAGCCGTCAACACGTTCGAAAAGACATCAATATGGGATGGTGCTACCTGGGTCCGATCCATGAGATGAGCATAACGATCGCGCATGTCACCGACCAACCATACGCGAGCTGTCTGGGGTCGTGCCGCATCACATCGCCGGCTGCATGCCGAGATGGGACGCACATATGCAACCTGCACGCCGACGTGTTACGCTGGCGCCTTCGAGGTTCTTGGTTCTGCAAGCCTCGCACGCGGAAAGGGAGAGCCAAGCAGCCACCCAACATAGATACAGCCCAGCTGTGATTTCGATTGGCCTCACCTACACACTTCGTCTCCAGGTTCTGCAACCCGCAGTGGCATACCCGATGAGAACGCAAAGACCCGGTGCCAACATGTCATCGCATCAATTTGGTACCTCTACCGTCTCAATACAGACAGACCATCCAGAACCGCGCCAGACCCAAGAAACAATTCAATCCGCATCGCCACTTCATGCCGGGGTGAAACTGACGAGCACATCGTGTGGCAACTTCGTCGTGATTCCCACCGTTTGGTCCATCGGCCGGTCGTCCCTCGGCTGGATCGACTTGAAGGTCTGGAAGATCCTCACCACAAAGTAACTCATTTGCGTCAGCGCAAACTGCTGCCCGATGCATATTCTCGGCCCGCCCGAGAAGGGCAGGTACTCCCACCTTTAACAAACGTCAGTCAGGAACCTCAACTTCGAAATATGCGCAGATCAACGGGAGGCACTCGGCAAAGGGGAGAAGACCACGTACCCTGGACGACGATCCTCCCATCGCTCGGGGCGGAACTCGTCGGCGTCCTCTCCGTAGATGTCCTTCCTCCGCTGCATGCAGAAGACGGACCACCGCACCATTGTTCCCTTCGGAACGAAGACGGGCGACTTGCCGTCCGGTCCACCACCCAGAGGGAGTGTACAATCCCTTACAGCACCCCGCGACATGGTGGCAACGGTCGGGAACAGCCGCAAGACTGTGCGTGAGTCGTTAGCATTTTTCTCGCTCCAGATGCACAGCGAAAGGTGCCGCCACTTACTCTCCTTGAGCACCAAGTTCAGGTACTTCATGTCCTTCATCTCCTCCCACGTGGGTTGTCTTCCGCCAAGCTCGTCAATCTCCCCCCGAAGACGCTTGACCACGTCAGGCCTCCGAGCCAGGATCCAGAAGAGCGCAGAAAGGGTAGAGGCAGTCGTGTCGCGGCCCGCGAGGATCATGGACAGCAGCTGCGAACGGATGTACTCCGGGGTAGATTCCTTGCCCATCATGTCGTAAAGAAACACGTACGCGCGCTCCGGGTCTTTCTCTTCCGTCTTCACGCGGTTGATGTAGTTGTCGCAGAAGCGATGCACCGTCTTCAGTCCTTCGTTGAACTTCTTGTCGCGATCCAGGAATGTGGCCATACCCAGCCGAGAGCGGACTGCCGAACGAGTAAGAACGTACTCGAACGTAGCCGTGAACTCGGAGGCCTCGGCCGAGGGTGTTGTAAGCATGTTGGTTGAGTGTCCAAACCTGCCTCCTGTCAGCATCTCACTCGCACAAGATGTTATTCGGGGGACGACGTCTCACATGAAATCCGTGGCCGAGTCCATGGTCATCATGTACAACAACACCTGCAAGTCCACGGTCTGCCCGTCCTTGGGAATCCTCGAGATGACGTTCCCGGTATGCTTCTCAAAGCAACCAAGATCCGCGATCTCGTTTCTCACGAACATGGGGCGCATCAGTGCCCTCGCATCGTGCCAAACCTGCCCGTTCGCCACGAAGATGGCATCCTGGCCCAGGATCGGTACGGTGGCCGCCCTGCGCGGGCCGATTATGGCCCAGTCGTTGAACGACGACGCGAGGATCGCCTTGAGGTTCTCGGGCTCTATGGTCATGACCACCCAGTTCGATGGCGTCTTGACCCAGAAGGTGTTGCCCAGCGTCGCAAACAAGCCCTGCCACCACTCGAGGAGGCCATGGATCTCCTGCTTCGCCAGGTTGGCGCGCACCCAGTCACTGCCCAGGATCAGGTCCTTGTGCGGGTACGTGGGCGCCTCCTTGCAGCCGCGGGCTTTCATCTTGAAGAGATAGTCGGCCATCCTGTAAAGGATGGCGGTCGGAAGGACGAGGAGCCCTG
The DNA here is from genome assembly GCA_014235955.1 of Colletotrichum sojae. Classification (NCBI taxonomy): domain Eukaryota; kingdom Fungi; phylum Ascomycota; class Sordariomycetes; order Glomerellales; family Glomerellaceae; genus Colletotrichum; species Colletotrichum sojae. Next base: position 32,483 of record WIGN01000386.1, read on the forward strand.
CGAGTAGGCGGCTCGCCAGGGCGTGGTTGTTTGAGAAATGAGGCTTGTGAGTGACGGCGAGGTAGGTTTCCACGGCCGTCCAGAGGACGTATGTCCCCAGGATCACCGAGGAGGCGAAGTAGAGGTGCTCTCGCGCCATGTTTTGCTTTCGTAGGTTCCGTCTTTTGAGATACCGTTTGACGTTGTCAGCCTGGAGGGGAGAAGAGATGCGATCATCTATTTATCCTTACGGATTACCCCTCAGCCGATTGCGAAGGACAGATGAAATCTCTGGAAGGTAATGGGAGTTTGCGCTGACGTTCCCAAACGCTCTGGTGTTCCGGGGTGTCCGATGAAAAGCCGGCGACTATCAGACGAGAAAGCCTAACGGTATACTCCAGAAGACTAATTTCTTTTCTTACCTCGGCGACGGCAATGGAAATCAGAGAAAAGTACGAAAAATACGATAAGCAAAGACCTCGGTTCGGCAGAGGGTCTAAGGTAGGTATACATACATCAAAGTTGACAGGTCGACATGGGTCAGGTGCTGATGATGCGCGAGGACTCCACGGAGGGGCAAGGAGATGCAACATGGCCCTCCCCCCCCCCCCTCCCTCCCCTCTCCACCCCGCCCAAGCCGACGGCATAACGAATCTAGCGTGGGTATTATCCAGATTCCAAAACAGCTTTGCCAACTGGCCTAATACGGAAGATTCCTTCTCTTGTGACGAGAGCTAGCGATTTGCGGGGAGAGATTTGATGACGCCGGAGGTGGTGTAGTAGGTATGCCTCGACACTAGTCCGAGCCAGCCAACCAGCCCCTCCCTCTCGTTAAGCAGCCATCCAGATTTTCTAGCCACCCATTTGCGACCAAAAAATTGATTTGATCATCCGGGGATAGATACGTGGGGTTTGGGGATAAAGGACAACCTACCCGCTAGGTAGTAAACGGCCGCTAGCGGGGCTGAAAGATTTGAGCCCGGCGCCGCGCTGCGCCATCGCGCGAGGGTATTGTGAGTGTGGAAGACGGTGAGCTTCAGCTCGTGGAAGCTTTTCGGCGATGAGCTGCTCGAGATGTCATCGGAGTACTCCGCGCGGGTTTCTCTCCCCCCCCCACCTTCGTTTTCTCTCTCGTATTTCCCCCCTCGTTCTCTCTCCATCTCACCTCCACACCTTCTTTTAGCGTTGGCATGTGATGGGAGTGGATGGATGTTGTGCAACACACCCGGATTTCGGGGAATACCAAGGAAATAAGAAGCTAGGGCGGCAACTCTAATTCAGAGCTTTAGGGGCGGTGGGTGAGACTACGGGATCGTAGGGGCGAATTAGAAGGCGGGGGATTGGTGGTAAAGGAATGCGGCTGGGAGGATCCTTGGGGGAGGAGGGTGAGTAGAGGTTCGTCATCTCATTTCCGGCTTGGGTGGAAAATTTATCATGACTTGGTAATGGGGCCAAGAGCTGCGCCTTGTCGAGTCTGTAGATGTAGAGTAGGAGAGGTGGGATTGAGACCCGCCAGACTTTGACCAAGCTTGCGAGGTAAAAGATAACGTCGTGCGGGAGTTTCTTGCTCTGTTGGTCCGTTTGGGTTGTCAATTCGCGCGAGGTGTAAGTTGTACATATCTTGGCTTTTAGCTACACGGAAATGATCGGTCTCCGGCGGGTGCTTGGCGCCCCGGCTCCGGGGCGACGACCCTGTTTCCCGGCGGAACGGACGGAGGCTTGGACCGTAGTTATCTCGTCTCTTTGCATGGTGTTCTCACAAACCTTAGTTCCCCTTGGCAGCATTTCCATCATTCAGCTTGCTTCTTGGTCTCTTGTCGAAACCTAATTGGGGAAATAATACCTCGGCTCCAACTCCTGAATAGGGACGAAGCCTGTCGCCATGATGAGGGTGGGGGTGAGCCTCGGCACTTGCGTATTGAGTGCACATCTAAGAACTTACTGCACGTCCTTGCTAAGTCCGAATACTCAGTCGGTATGGCTCCCGCGCCTGGGTCCATCCCGGTACCCTGAGTAGAAGAAGAAGGACAAAAGAGGGAGATGGAGGAGGTTGAGGTGCGGGCGGCGTCGGAGAGAAACTGCCTTCGGCGCCAAGGATAATGCCCCCCGAAACCCGTCGGACTCCGGTCGATGTGAAGGGACCCACCCACACCCGGCCCCGGGGTCCGAGGTTGCGCTTCCCTTCCCGCCGGCTCTCGCCGCCAAGACGAGGGGAGGCATCCTTCTCGGCGCCGGGCACATCTCCTCCCCGAACATCCTGAACGGCCTTGTCTTCCTTGAATACCAACCGCACCGCTGGAAACAGACCCTCCCACTCCCGGCGCTCAATCAAGAGCTCAGCCTAAGTTTGCCCCTGCTTGAACAACTTTGGCCTGGCTTCATGAGGCTTCTTGGGCCACGCGGCTTCGTGTAGGTTGAGCTCTGCCTCCCGCGCCCTGGCTGGTTTTGCGTTGAGTGGCTTCCACACTGACGTGCTTGCAGGCTGCACCCGCATTCGATGGGTTGAAACTCTGTGGCCGTGGCGGTCCTCAAGCTATCTTCAGCATGTGAGCATATTCAAGCGATCCGCGGCGGACCCTTGTCACTATCATTTCGATGATGATGTTTCACGGCAATGCGACCTTGGCCGCTTCATTATACCTGGCACCATCTATCTATGTACGATTCATCATAAGTCATGAGCTTTTTCTGCCATCAGCCTCGGCTCGCGAGCTGGTCCTGTCGTATGGGTTGACAATGTCTGTTCAGTTTGGTCCCTCCCCCGAGGACGGAAAGATGATGCCCCAACCCAATGCATATGTAACATCCAAGTATGTTCTTCCAGAAAACCCCTGGGCCAACCGGGCCCGTCCGAGACCAAAACGCCATGAGGGGAAAAATAGTATCAATACGCCACCGCCTGATCCTTCGGCTCTGGGGAGCGCCACGGCACCGTGCGCGAGACTACTCGATCCGAGCCGACTGCTGCGATGCCACGCTGTTCCGCAACGCGGGGTTCCTGGTCTTCCTACTCAGTCTCTTCTCACGAACCATTGGAACCCCCGACATGACCGTGGTCCCGGTCATCGAGGACCTGACGCTACCCCGCTGCGCCACCCCCTTCTCGTTGGTAAAGGCTGGGCCGGCCACTGGCAGCGGCGACATGATGCCGCGGCCGGGCGAGCTTGCTCCGTCGCTCGAAGCTTCGTGGTCGACGCCCTTGCCCTTCTCGTTCATGTCGTCCTTCTTCCGTCTCGTGGCCAGGGCCGCGATCGCGCCGCCGCCGAGCAAGGCAGACCTGAAGTCGAAGAACCGCTCCTGAAGCGGCTTTTTCGAAGTCTCGTCCATGAACATCCAAATGATGCCGGTGATCAGCAGGCTGAGAACGATGAATGTGAGGATTGCCGCCCCCGCTGTCTCGCCTGCACCCAGTGGCGGAAGGTCAGCGACCGCCGGGATGGTGCGCCCGATGTCGTTACCACCGGCTCCAGGGTCGCCGACCGACGTACCGCCGCCACCGGCAGTAACTGGCTGGCGGGAATTTTCGATGAGATTTCCAAGCGTGATCTCGAGGGCTGCCATCTGT
>WIGN01000387.1:0-36014 GCA_014235955.1 Colletotrichum sojae
CTATATACCCCGCGGGAGGTCCGGATGTAAATACACCCTACATAGCGTTAAATATGACAACAACAACAACAACAACAACAAGCTTCTGTCTTTCCAACACCACCCTTGGGGGGTCATACAAAGTGCACTCGAGATGGTAACCGATGTTGCGATGGGGTCCGTATTCCCTGGAGTGTAACTCTGTATGGGCAATGTGTATCTGCACCCCTCGCCCTGGAAGTAGGGCAGCGTTCGGAATCGGGAAGGAGGGGGCTCGAAGGCCCGCCAGCATGTCAAACCGCGGTCGACGAGCCAGAAACAGCGGTGCGACTCCTTGCGCCACTTGTGGATCCAGATCAGGGCTTGATACGCCTCCCACCGAACGAGTGGTATATTGCGCTGCCTGGGGTTCGCTTGGAAGAAATAACGGGAATCCTCGAGCTCGTCTCCTACCCACGTTGGGTCAAAGTCCAAGCCGACGTGCTTGATGCCCCAGAGACGCGAGAACCGACCGCGCTCATGGCTAATGGCCCAGAAGTCGACATGCTCTCCGGCGGTCATCACGTTTTGGATGTCCAGCAGCACGAGGTCTCGCTCGGTGTCGATCGTGATGTACCGGCCCTCGCCGCCGCTGTTACCGACTCGCAGCGTCATCGAGCTGGGCTCGTTTCCGTGGCGGCGGAGCATAGCAGCCCGCGACTCCCGGCAGGCGGTCCAGAGGCCCGCATCGATCGAGTAGGTGGACTGGGGGTCGTTCCAGGGGTCGGGGTTCGCGGCGTCGGCGGCGGACGGCGGGCCGAGGGCCGTATCGAAGGCGTTTTCTCGCGTCGCCGCGGTGTGGTTCTTGAGCTGGCTTGGGATGTTGCCCGTGTAGAAGATGGAGAAGCGGTGGACGCCGCCGGCATTCGCTGGACGGGCGTTCGCGGCATCGTCCCAGATCTGGTTCCGGAGCTCGCCGGGCAGATCGGGGAAGGAGTGGAAGGTTGTTGCGGCCATGCTAAGGCTTTGCTTGCTGCTGATTGCCTTGAGGAGGAGTCGGTGATCGGTGATCTCACAGCCTTATTGAACGACTGCCCTCCAGATCCGAACAGCCAGCCCAAGGGTTGAAGAAGTGCGTGGAGAGGCTTGATGGAGTTGTCGCATTCTGTGGGAGAACAGGGCTGGAGCGTTGAGACTTTCAGAATGCCTATCAATTATGCTTTCCAAAATCTATCACGATACGAGAGAAAATCTTTCGAGGACTGGCCACGTTCTTCCATTAAAAGTTTAAAGCCAAGTAACAAAGTGACTCTCATAACAACCTACCAAACTCAGTCATCGTAGCCGAACGCCGGAGGACAAAAGTGACCCGAAAGACGCCCTCGTGTGGCGACCGTTGACAGCACGAAGACGTCCAAGAGCTGCAGTAAGCCGTTGTATAACCACCTAATTCTTCGCGAACTTAGTACTGAGAAGGGTTGTTCAATCGAGGTTGATCATGTTTACCGGCAGCAGTACAGCTGAGGCTAGCCCTAAGTTTCACACAGACGTAATCACAAAAAGTTCAAGTCTAGCTAGAACTGCTTTTTTGAATGAAAGTCAAGATGAGAGACCCTACCTGTATAAGCCCACGCATAAAAAATGCCCGGCCAGCCCTGCGCCTCGAAACCCCTGACCCATTCCGTTCGCGCAAAAGTCTCAAAGGGAATTAAATCGAGCGCGTCTTGTGTTTTAGAGCCCGCCTATTATGACTGGGCGCTAGGGCTATTTGGCTGGGTTTCCTACTTGATCTAACTGATAGAGCCGTTACTTTCACTATCGCTGTTATCCGTCGCTTTCATCTGTCACTACAATCCATGACTGTAATCCTCGTATTATTCCTAATACGTATGTGGTGTTGTAGGTACGTATATAGGACACCCAGTCAAAATGGTACCGGCATCCAGTCAATATAAGTAGGCTCGTGTTTCTTTCCGGCCCCAAGTTCACCTCCATTCATTCTTGCTCTTCCCTCAGGCTTAACGAGCCCAGATTCTCCGTCAACTCTTCTTCCTCTGCGCCTATGCCGCAAAGGGGGAGCACGTCGGAACTGTTCCTGATGTAGTAGAGTCCATAATGGTCTCCACTAGAGCTTGATGATGGGTTGTACAAAACAGCCCCAAGCCCAGCCTTTCTGACCCCGATGACATCATTTTGGAAACAGTCCCCGACCATCAAGGTACGGTGCCGCTGGGTTCCAAGGCGCTCGAGGGCGGCATCGAACATGCGGCTGCTGGGCTTGCGACTGCCGACCGACTCCGAGGAGATGAGCTCGTCGACGTGCTCCAGCACGCCTATCTCGCGCGCCTTGTGCGTCTGGAACTGCTGGGCGCCGTTGGTGAGGATCACGACGGGGATGCCCCTCTGCCTCAGGCGGCGAAGGGTCTCGATGCTGCTTGGCGTTGCTCGCCTGTTTCCCCTCTGCCCGTATGCGGCGAGCCAGGTGTGATAGGAAATGTCCACCTCTTGGGTGTTGGGCGCATGCAGGCCGAAAATGCTGTAGAAACTCTGGATCAGGCGGTGTGCGTCTTCGAGGTGACGGTTGAACCTCTCCTGGCCAATTTGCTCGGCAAAGTGTCGGACTGGGGGATGGAAATACGGGGCTGCGTATACCGAGTCGAGACCTCTCAGGTGCGGCAGAGCTTGTTGTACAGCGATCATGGCCTGCTGACTGTTGTATTTCCCGTCTGCTAGTGTGCAGTCCAGATCGAAAATGACTGCGTCGAAATCTTTCCTTGGTGCTGCCATGGTTTGGGTTGGGTTTGGTGGGTTCGTTATTTTCCGCCGGTACGTCTGAAGGCGTTCTACCTTGCGGTTGACGAACTGGTTTCGCGGATGAAAGTGATATGTTGCAGAGTTGCAGAAAAGACAGATGGGCCGATAGGAGTGAGAAGGTTGCCTTTATATTCAAGCTTTCTCCAGCTTTCGGAAAAAGAAGCTAGATGATGGAAGAAAAGGGACGCCACATTGAAATGGTTGATAACGTCCACAGTGCCATTGTTGAACCTTATAGAAACAAGTGGCTTATTCGTCTCCATAGAAAGGAGTTTGTTGTCAGTCCTTGGGTGTAACAGACGAACATAGCACCATTGTTCATTATTATCACTATTGTCCCATGTTTTTACTGTTCTCCGTCGCCGTCACTGTCGTCCGTTATCGTTGCTTCGTCATTATTGTAGGTGCTTGTTGGAGGTGGGATATTTGGCTAGGAGGTATGAAATAATAGTTCCCTTTTCCAAACATCTAAGCGGGTGGATTTAAAACAGTCCCTAGCTTGGAAGATGTTATATTCCGTACGTTAAGCTCTTTGCTGGCTAGAAGCAGGATCCACTACCAGCCGACAATTGAGACTGCGAGGTAGAACTACACGCGCATAACTCGGTGACAGACTGGTCTTTTCGACAAAGCTTACATATTCATGATGATAGGGATAGTGAACTGGTATTGGGAAAAACAGAAAGCGCATGATACCGCACTGACTTGGAAGGGGGATCAAAAATTATATTTCTCTTGTGATGAAGTCGATGTAAAGGCACGTAACAGTATGTAGTTCACGTCGACCGGAAACACCAGCTGGCGAATCTGGTTGGTGTTTTTGCGCATTCATAAGAGACATTGGCATATCGTCGGTATAAATAACCACTCGTCCATGCAGAAAGCTTCAAAGCATAACAGTCGCTAGTAGAAAATGTCCTCTGTCGTGCTCGTCTAATGTGTCTAATCCCCAACTCTTGGTATATTAGAACGTGACCTCGTCCGTCGCGTCTCTTACGCGCTTCATCGCTTTGTGCAACTCCCTCGCATCCTTCGCACCGACCGCCACATCAGCCAGACTTACACCCGTGTCGGGATCCTCATACCAGCTGATGATACACATCCGACCCGTCTCAAAGTCCTCTCTGAATGTCTCGATAAACTCATCGCGTCTCTTCTTGGAGCTGATCGAGAAAGACGACCCGCTTTGCAGGCCGAGCCTCGTAAAGTGTCCCTTCAACAGGGGAAGGCACATGGACCCTGACGTCCTGATGTTGAGGTCGACAATGTGATAGTGGGAGAAATCCTCCGGATCGATCCCATTCGTCTTGTGTCCATTGGCCCCGTGTCCGTTCGTCTTCGGTGCCGTCTCCAGGACGTCAGCCCCCGCGGGCCCGACGTAGTCGTGACTCCGCAACCACGTCGCGATCCTCTTCACGAGAGGACCGAACTTCTTCTTCAGCTCCTCCTGGCGGGCGTAATTAATTGTGCTCCCGATCCACGCGTTGCCGTCGTCGGTCATTTGCTCCGACGCCGCGAGGAAAATGGGCTCGCTCCCGTCATCAGTAACGAAAAAGGTCAGCCCGTAGTCGCCGATCGGGTCCTCGACGAGGTCCGACAGCACGAGTGCCGCGGGGCGGAGATGCACGTTCGACTCGGTCACGGAGGACAGCAGCTTGCGCAGTATCCCGTCCCGGAAGTCCTGTACCACCTTTTCGCGGTCCTCCTCACTGGCAATGATGTACGTCCCCGCGCCGCCAAAGGTCTGCTGGTTCTTGAGAACGAAGGGCAGCGGGTGCGACGCAATGTCGGCGAAGATCTTCTCGCTCTGCTTTTCGAGCCACTGACCCCTTGCGCCCGAACACTCCTTAGGGATGACGAACTCGGTCGAGTCGCCGCCTTTGCACAGCGTGCAACAAACCCGCGCCTCGCCCGCTAGGCCGTCGAGCTCAACAATCTTGGATTTGGGTGTCGGTAGCCCGGACTGCGCGAGCGCGGCCTTGGAGTTGAGGAACCAGTGCGTCTCGGGCGGCACCATCAGGTTGTAGTTCTCAAGCCCATCGAGCACGAGCTTGTACGCAATCAGGTCGATCCCCTCCTCCTCGACAGGAATCTCAGCCGGCCCCGGGCAGAAGACGAGCTTCGGCTTCTGCTTGTCGGGAAGCACGGCGATAGTCCTCTCGGCCTCGCGCCTGTCATGGGCCTTTTGCTTGTCCGACTCGTCGATGTTAAAGAGCACGACGGACGTGTCGCCGCTGATGAAGGCGTCGCGCTGCGGGATGAGGGAGAGGTACTTCACCGCCAACTGCTGCTGCTGCTCCTTGTCTCCCGAGTGGCGCCCCTTGCTCGGGTCTTCGACGGGGACCGAGTTGAAGGGGCTGTCCTGGTAGAGGTATTTCGCATTGCGGGGGACGTTGGCGCTGAGCTCGGCTCCGGAGTTGATTCCGCAGAGGATCTGCGCGATATGCTTGTCCGCATTCTTGGGGCTTGCCCGCCGGTAGAGCTCGGTGAGCGTCGTGTCGAGGGTGATGGTAGGTAGTTCCGGCATCTTGAGATATTTGAGACGAGCTTCGTCGTGTTGAAGGAACACTAATGTCGATAAGGTCGTCTTTGTCCAGGGGAAGTTTGAGGTGCGATAGTGCCCCTTAGATCATATTTGAGGAGACATCGATCTGAGAGACAAGGGCTAACCGAGAGCGTACGTAGTCCTGGCTAGCATCGGGGCGCCTCGGCTGTGGCTGAAGTGCGTTTGACGTGATCACGATGACCCCGAATGATTGGCTGCTTGTGCAGATCCTACCGGTTCGTGGGGTGTTCATCATCCCAAACGACGACGCCTCTGTTGTCAGCCGCACGAAATCCTGTGTTGAGTTGTGATGTCATCGGTTATGAAGCCACGTTCGTCGGGGACAGAGCGCGATTCGCTTCTGGATCAAGTTCGGGTAGTTGTTAATGTGGCGCGTACGTCCCTTTTTAGATGCAAGGGGTGTGTCACATGTGAGACCTTTGACGTCGGCCTGGGATGCCAGGATGCTAAGAATTGGCTATTTCAAGGCCCGGTGGCCTCCTTAATTCGAATTCTCTATGAGATATTGCCCAGCAATCAATCGCGGCAAACAAGCTCATCGTGATGTCGTTGGCCTAGTACTTAGTCTCGCAGCCCTACCAGGGCAGCTCTTGGCGGACTTGCATCATCGCCCAGCCAATGGCCCACCCCCCTAGCACGTTCCCTCGCGTGGGATTTCCGGGTTGTCGGCAGGGCGGTACGTCATGCCGAGTGAGACAACGCAGCCGCTGTGATGTTACTGGTAGCCCGTGGCGTTGCTCAGGAGAGGATGCTCCGGGGCTTGGTTTGACGACGACATTTGCACATTGTTATTACGGAAATTCCTCATTCAGGTTGTAGCTGAGGAACTGTGGGTAAGGCTTCACCTGAGCTCTGGTTTCCGAATGAACCGCTCCTTTACATGGGCGACAGGCGGGAATGAACATGACTGGAGCCCAAAATGAAAACTCTAATGACGAGGTGGAAATTGAGACGAAAGCCCGGATAAACCTTTTGCAGCGTCGGAACGGAAGACAGTTTCCGGGCAACCGCCCGCGCTACGCCTGAAAAGACAACAACAAGTGTTCAGGAGCTAACGACAGAGGAGTCCCACGATGCAATAGGGATCGAGCGTGACTTTGACGGCGCATTTTGGATATCACCGCCAGGGACCAATCGGGGATCTGAAGTTGAAGGAAACCGCGAAGATCCAATCACAAGCACGGAGGTAAGGTTGCTATCGACCCGTCGGCTCAGCTGCAATGACTCGAGAGACTTTCGCTGCGACAACCCCTCTTTCAGAGACGTGATCTAGAGTTTGAGACGGACGACAGGTTGTATAAAGAGAAGCAGGAATGTGAAAACGAGACCTGATAAACGAGACCTGATCGCGGAAACTGTGCATCTTCTTTGCTCGACGGTGTCGCATTCGAACGCCTCTCAGCCATTTCAATCCACCAGAAACTACCCAAACATGGAGGTGGCCCCTGCAGTCCAGATGCCCTCTTGGAACTCGGTCAGATCATCCTTGATCACATGAGATTCCCTTGCTAACTGCAGTACACAGCCGAGACTCGGTGTGGCCAGGACCGTGGCAAGTGCAAAGAACAATGTTCAACATGAGAAAGCCGAAGAATCAGTCCTAGCATCGGTGTCCAAGTGGCTGCCGCCGAGAGACGAGGACATCGACTACTGGTGGAGCATGGCCGGCTCGCACTTCGCCACGCTCCTCCGACATGCAGACTACAGCCAGGAAGCCCAGTACGAGATCCTTCTCTTCGTCTACCACCAGATAGCCCCTCGTCTCGGCTCTTCCCCTCGTACCCTCGCATTGGGCTCAGCGAGCGGCGACAGCGGGCTCTCGCTCGACGGCACGCACATCGAGTACAGCTGGCGTTGGAACGAGCCCGGTACCAGGCCCGAGATCCGCACCGTCATGGAGCCCTTCAGCCGCTTCGCGGGAACCTACATGGACCCGCTGAACATCAAGCCGGCAACTGAGATGCTGTACTCCATGAAGCCGCGGATTCAGTCCCTCGACATGAGCCTCTTCAATCACTTCGTCGGCAAGTTCTATGACGCCTCTCATCACAAGTACTTGGAGACGAATGAGCGGCCCATCATGACGAACGTCTGCCTCGGCTTCGAGTTTCACGGTCGCGACATTCTTCCCAAGGCGTACTTCTTCCCGCGCAAGCTCGGCCAAGTCGGCCTCACTCCGATGGACGTCTGGGAAGGTGCCATCACGTCCGCGGTTCCGGATACTCCCACTTTTGGCAACGTGTTTTCTTTCGTCAAAAACGAGGCCCCGACCCTGGGATTGACGCTCACTCCGCTATGGCTGGGCATTGATGTCGTCCGCCCAGAGGACGCGCGTATAAAATTCTACTGTGTCGAGTCTCGGACGTCCTTCAACAGCGTCAGATCCATCCTGACTATGGGCGGCAATATACCAGTCTCTGAAGACCTTCTGAGCAAGACCTGGGAGCTCATGAAAGCTGTCTGCAACCTGCCGGCCGACTTCCCCCAGGACAAGGATCTCCCGCGTGCGCCGCAGTACAGCATCTCTACCGACGGCGTCGACACGGCCGGTCTCTGGGGGACGTTCGCTTACTACTTCGACGTCGGGCTTCAGCAAAAGGGCTCGCCCGACGTCAAGTTTTATATCCCGGTGTGTCACTACGGCGCCGACGACGAGGCGATTGCCACGGCCCTCACGAAGTGGATGGTGGACAACGGGCGGGATCAATACGTGGACGCCTACTGGCAGAGTCTGCGCGATATCATCCCGCACAGGGACTTGAGGGAGTCTCGCGGCGTGCACATGTGGGTGTCGATGATGATCAGAGGGGGCAAGCTGCAGGTCACCACGTACATTGCTCCTGAGGGCCATCATCCTAAACGCCACGGGGGTGTACAAGGCGCACACCGCGAGATTGCAGCTCGGGTTACGGGTCATTAGAAACAAATTTGACAAGAGAATGTAGAGGCGTCTCGGGTAAAATATCGTTCTCGTGCGATCATCCAGGCCGCCTTGGTGTTGAAGTCAAGTTGCCCTTGTGTACCTGACTAGGCCCCGTGCCACATGCTGACGGAAGCCCCTGCCTTATATCGAAGCTCCTCGTGTGAGACATATCCTTCCCCGTCTCGAAGTCCCATTGGCACTGCGCAGAAATTTGCGGGTTATCTGTAAAATGACTCGCAACTCCTGCATATAGGAGAGTTTGTGTCTGGACAATCACACATAGGGTCCGACTGAATGGGTGTTGTAGCTCGAGGCCTTTCCGGAGAACTCGGCAACCTCGGACTTGTCGTAAATGTTCGGGGCCCACGTTGCTTCGGTCACACTGCCACAGGTCCAAGCCCTTCACTGCAAACAAATCAAGTGGACACTGCAAATCCCAGGCAATACCAAAACACAAGAGAGCAAGTTCCCTGTGTGGAGTCTCGAACCCCGAACTTCTCGTGTAACGCTGAATCGAGGTCCCCTGCTGCTGGTCAACATGTTTATCCACTTCCAACCCTCGGACCTTGAGGGACCCAAGAGTCAAGCGCGGACCCGTCGTTTGACCCTGGCAGGCTGCTTATTGTACGGCTTGAATTGGAAAAGTCCGGCTACGATGCCCACCATGACTACGCAATTACACAAGGTGTTAGTGGAGACTTGCTGTGGAAATCAACTTGCCGGGGTCCGTCTGGACCCCGGCACGGTCGGACCTTCAACGGGCTGAAGGTCCGACCTCTAGTGGGGCTCCCGGGAAGGCGAGTGCGGCAGTTCCGGCAACCTCAACCGTCAGGGGACGGGAATGATCTTGGCAGGCTCCAGAACAGCTGCCCGTGGTACGGATAGCATCTAGATCTCTGTCACATCTGATGGTACCGTCCCTTGCACCTGGCTTTGATGCTAGCATATACAACCTGTCACGTTCGTGGAGACTGGGGGGTAGTTCAAAAGTGTAGGAATGGGGGGCTGAAAAGATACACTGACGGAATATCTCCAAAATGTTAAGAATAGTACGGTGACGAAGTGTGGAAAACGAAATCTACTGTCGAAGAAATATAGCAAGAAATCTGGCAACCCTATCTACAGTTACGACGAAATGTACATGTACTTACTAACCACATCCCATGGAGCTATTTCCTAAGGCAGGGGCTTGGCGAACAAGAGATCTGCCGGCTGATAGGAGACGTAAAACGCAACTTTGGCGAGCTCAGGATCATTAAACATGTGTAAAAGAGATAGGACGTGTCGGGAAACCCAATAACCCATCCATCATATATAATTGATCGACAGATAACAGCAAAACATTATCGACAACCATGAGACTGCCCCAAAGGTGTGAAACACGCGGAAAGATTGAAAGCTCAGGCACTAGCCTGATTCGGAAATCGAAGAAAGGAATGATAAACTGCTCCGTCGAAACTCGATATGACCTCTGCCTCAACAACATACCACGGGGCGATAGTGTTCAGAGACACAGACTTGCCATTCCTCCCCCCGCTTGGTAATACGTTTTCTGTCAGGTCGTGTATCTCATAGTGGCTGAAGTTTGTCGGCACCGTGGTAATAAAAAGTTTGAAGACATCTCGCATCCGAAAGCCCTTCCGAGATGAGGCGGCGGTCAGGAGCGGTGGAATTTCTATTCCAATACCGTCTGATACAGTCTGTCCGTGCTCGACCGATACCGTATCAGCCCTCTCGCCGGGAAACAACTGGAAAACTCCATAGGCCGGGCTGAGGTTGAGGACCGCGACGTAAAGAACCCGTGTGGGCTCGTTGTTTGTGAAAGTCCACTCCCATACGGAAAGATACCCGGGAGGCGGGTTTGCCATCGGCCCGAAATGAAATGTGAAATTCGGTCGGCGTCCCGAGTTCTTCATCTCTGCCACCCTGCGGTAAGACGAGAGATGCTGTATCAAGTACGTCAATCTCTTCGCGCCGAAAGGCTGGCCTAGCCTTGCGAGAGGGAGGTGTTTGTGTTGTTGCCAATGCCTATCCAGGACCCGACAGTCGCCTTGCTGGGTGATTTCGACATTGAAATCAGAATTCGGGACGTGACGCCTTTGATCGAAGATGAGAGTCGTAGGAGCGAGAGGGTCTCGGGAGCTCTGTTCCAGAGCGGCCATGGTCATGCCGAGGGCGGGGCCGCCGTAGTGCCGAACGTTGACAACGCAACGCTGTGCGCGGTGGGACATCTTGGCAAGCCATCCGACCTGGACGCCTCTCAGATTGCCGTAGTAGACCTCGGCAGTTGATTCGAAGTCTTTCACCTCAGTAACGCGTACCCTGGCAACGGGCACCGCTTTGGGATGGACGAAACCCAAGAACACATGACGCGGGTGGTAAATCTTGAAGCAGTCGCCCACGCCCACTTGACAAACGGCGCCGTCCACTAGAGTGACCGTCTCGGCGTTGTTCTTGGACACACTGGTTAACAGGCCAGGCGTAGTTCGGTTGGAGAGCGCCGTACCAAAGACGATTCGAGTCTTGTCTCCCAGGTGCAGGGGCTGCTGCCTCAGACGCAACGACTTGAACTTCGGCTCCAGGGTCTGGTGCAGGCTTTCGTATGTGACTGGTTTTCTGGTCGCCCCGAAAGACCGCAAGGACTCGATGAGATGGTAGGTCAGTGCCCCGTGCGTCCTGGAGCCTGTGGTGATCTCTTGTGCATCCTCGTACGACTGACAGGCAGCGATGAGGTTGTAGCGTCGGGGCCGATTGAGCCAAGAGTAAGACTCGATGGCGGACATGTTACGCTGACCCCCGCGGATGCCTGTAGCACCATCGTTCGTGCTCTCATCTCGCGACTCCGTCGATTCCATCGAGCTTCTGCATCGGATCTTTTCCTCTGAGTCCTCGCGGTGGCGAGTGGCGCTGCCAGCATGGCAGCAATCCAGTACGACGCACAGGAAAAGCCCCTTCTCTGCCAAAGAGTCTAGGATGTCTCCTAGTTCTACATCCCTGATGTCGTTTTCTAGGGTACACAAGACCTCGTCGTGTAACGTCGTGTTTTTCTTGCGATCGGCGTATTTCGTGCGTCGTCTATCGCCATGGCCCGAGTAGTGGATGTAAACAAAGTCGCCCGGCTTCGCCTTCTTCGACAGGTTCTTGAGAGTATCCAAAACATTGGTCCTGGTCGGAGGGAGCTGAGAGTTGAGTCCATCCCCGACGGCGGCCGTCAAGATGTCAATGTTGCTCGGGGGCACGCCAAGGCAATTTTCGAGGAAGGATTTCGTTTCCTGGACGTCCGCAACACAACCGTCCAGATTCCTTTTCATTTCTGTCGCCGAGTAACGGTCGATCCCGATGAGAACGGCCCACCTAGATGATCTGTCAACGCCCATGATAGGCTCGAGGAGAGACAGGCTTTTTGCCGTTTGGCGTGGAGACGTATGCGCGTGTGTACGCTAGGAATTGCGAGGCTGGCGAAAGTGCGACGTCGGTGCCGCATGGGATATCACTGGTTAATAAGAGGCACGATCAGGGGAGATTTCTGACATATGGATGCCAAGGATCATAGTATCATTTCGGACTTCGGTGAGTATTCAGGCAAACAGGACGCCTTGTGAAGAGCCTGGCAATGCCCCTCGGGCGTAACACGCTACTGGTCCGGCTGTTTGATTGCATTCTTGTCCTGTTAGTCTCCAATATGTCATCTTTCCAGGCAGCTCTGTTGCCTGCTTGGAGGCTGACGAATCGAAGAGGGCTATGCAGAATGGCGAACCAAGCTTGGCGGCGTGGGTGGTGTGTTTGTCGCCGAAGAGGGTGTGAACCAATAGCCATACTGATACCGGTCTGGAAGCCGGCGGGCGCGTAAGATGCAGGCGACCGCATGGCGAACCAGCAACCAACTCCATCTCAAGATCCCCGGGCTCACAAAACCCGAAAGATCTATCTTAGCAACGTAATTTGCCTTCTGAGTTTCGTTCATATGCTCTCCTTGCTTCACCCGACCACTTCGACTTATTCTCTCATCCACATCCCCATTTCGGACTTAAGTTATGGCCAGCCCATCCCCGGCTGCCTTTCCACCTGTTACCCGCAACTCTTCAATCGAAGAGCTCCGGAAATGCGTGGGTCGCATTGATTCCTTCTTGGAAACCATCGAGGATCGCCACCAAGACCGAGCAGCAATATTGTGCGACAAGTGTATCGTTTGGGTCTGGATACACGAAAAGTCTGAGGATCCAAAAGATGCCGCCGAGGCCGTTCAAGCAGGTCGGGCGGCCTACCACGCCTTGTCACCGAACAGCATGCACAGAGGTCGAGTCTTGACTAACCTGGGTTCCTCGCTCTCTGAGCACTTCCGGTACTCAAACAAGGTCGAGGACATTAACGAGGCAATGGAGATATCGAAGCAGGCTCTGAGCTGCCACGAGCCCGGAAGCTCTGCGTGGAAGTTGGTCAAGACGAACATTTACCGAATAGCCTACCAGAAGGGCGCGCACAATCGCACTGAGCAGACTCTCGATGAAGCGATCACGTTTCTAGAGGGAGCGGAATCCCCGGATTCAGTTTTGGCCTCAGATGAATCTGCCCGGCTGGGCAGTCTCTCTACGCTCTTGGCGCACCGATTCGAGGTGACTGGATCGTTGGAACACCTGGAGCGCAGCATAAAGGCCGGCTACAGGGCGATCGAGACACTCAAAGAGGGAGAACTGGGCGAGCCAGCCTACGGCTGCGCACGCTCGGCTCTTACAGGGCACTATATGGCGACTGGCCACCTCAACAGCCTCGAAGAAGCATTGAGAATTTCCAACCTTCTCATCTCGGAGCTAAACGACCCCAGATACATGAACGAGACCCGCGCGTCAGCTCTGTCATGCCACGGCTTGATACTCGAGCTGCAGGCAAAGAGATACCGCGAGGCAGATCCCGATTTTGCCAAAGAAGCTCTAGGGAGGGCAGTGGATGTCGGCCAAGCGGTGCTATCGATCCTCAGTCCTCATGCGGAGAACAGGCCCCTGATGCTGAGCATGATATCTGCCTGGTTTGGGACAATGGCCAAGATGTCTCGGGATCCCAAGTGGACAGATGAGGGTATCGAACTACTGCAACAGGCACTCAAGTCAAACACCGGCCATTCTATCGACGATGCTACCCTCCTTGCCAATCTCTGCCACTTATGGGAGGTGAAGTACACCCTGACCCGCGACGCTGCGCCGGGCGGGGACCACATCGGCATTCTGGACAAGGCCATAGACTTTGGGAAGATGGCTGTCTCGAGCACAAAGGCGGAGGACAGACACATGGCTGAGAGATGCAAAAACGTCGGTCTCATGCTCCTCGCCAAATATCAGGAGGTGAAAGACAAAGAACTGTTCCCGTATATCAAGGAAGCGCTTGCCAGAGCGGCAGACGCCGAGACGGCGACCCTCCCGATTCGAATTCCATCAGCACTGCAGCTCGGTCTCCTGCAGTATAAGACTGGAGATATAGAAGGGTCTCACGAGTCACTGCAATCCGGAATCAGACTCCTGACATCTAGCAACATCCAAGCCGCGTCCGCGGAAGACCTCCAGCAAATCCTGCGCGAGATGCCCGGACTCGGAAGCCTGGCAGCATCGGTGTCCCTTGCCCTCCGGCGTCGCCCCTTCGAGGCTCTCCACTCCCTGGAGTCCGCGAACTGTGTTACGACGGGGCTCGCCATGACGTCGAAGACCGATACCTCGGAGCTGCAGGAACAATACCCAGACGTGGCCGAGGCCTATGATGACGTCAGG
Organism: Colletotrichum sojae; assembly: GCA_014235955.1. NCBI lineage: Eukaryota > Fungi > Ascomycota > Sordariomycetes > Glomerellales > Glomerellaceae > Colletotrichum > Colletotrichum sojae. The sequence continues at coordinate 14,018 of WIGN01000387.1, forward strand.
AAGAGGCTGACCCAAGTGACGCGCCAGCTTAAAGGCAGCGGTGACTATCACAGTTCCAGCACCCTCCAACAGTCCTTGATCGAGGAAATGGCCCGAAAGGAGGACGACATCAGACAGTTGCAGGGCTTCGAGCAGTTCCAGCTGCCCCTGGACGCGGAGCAAGCGACAAAACTTGCAAGAGACGGCCCGATCGTCGCCATCAACGTGTCCACCGTCCGCAGCGACGCAGTCATCGTGACCGAAGACGGCATTCGATCTCTCCATCTCCCAGACATGACATACAAAGCCCTCCAAGCCCACGTCTCGGTCTTCAACAGGCTGGGAAACACGGCGCGCAGGAACGGGGTTTCGATTGGGACGTCGAAAAAGCCGGCGGGAATCTCGACAAAAGACGCGCTCCGATGGCTGTGGGATGTCGCTGTGCGCCCGATCCTGGATGCCACACCTCTCACGGCGTCACGTCGCCTGTGGTGGATTACGAGCGGGTCAGCCGGGCGAGCGCCGTTCCATGCAGCGGGGAACTATGATGGCGGCCCGGATGAGAATGCCGTCGACAGAGTGAAGTCGTCGTACATCTCATCGCTCAAGGCGCTGAAGTACGGCAGAGAGAGACGCCGGGCGACAACAGCCAGGCAGGGTATGCTGTTGGTCACCATGCCCACCAACCCTTTCCCGCACCGTCCTCTCAACACGGCGTTCGAGGAAGAGGCTATCCAAGCGGCGTTCGGTGAGGGTAAACTACTTCATCTGGCCCATCCGGATCCAGAGACAGTTCTTGGGAAGATTTCCGACTTCTCCTTCGTGCACTTCGCATGCCACGGGGCCTCCATTGACAGCAACCCAAATAAGAGCGGCCTCCTGCTTGTGAAGAACGGGAGATCTGCAAATCTGACTATAGCTGATCTCGAAGCGGTGGAGCTCAGGGAGGGCTCCGTGGCGTACCTCTCTGCCTGCTCGACCGCCGAGCAGACCGACGGCAAGTTGGCGGGCGAGGCCATCCACCTTGCCAACTCATTCCAGGCGCTGGGCTTCCAGCACGTCATCGGGACCATGTGGGGGGCCAACGACGCGGCGGCTGGGGAGGTGGCCAAGAGGTTCTACGCGAAGCTCGGGTTTCTGGCGGGCTCAAGTGAGACAGAGGTTCAGGGCCGTTTGGATGTTGCGACTGCCCTCCACGAGGCGGTGAAGGAGTACAGCCTGACTTGCCACGGCCCTGATGGCGTGCTGAAGTGGGGGCCCTTCGTTCATGTTGGCATTTAGGACTGTCCGTCGGTTTGTGGTTCCTGCATGATCGGACTTGAAGAGAATAGGAGATTCAATGACGGACACTGTTGATCAAATGATCTCGTGCTCAAATTGCAGCCTGTCTTCATTGATTCATGTTCGACTCTCCCTTCTAAATTGTAATACATCGTAGCATCCCTTTCCATTCGACTGTTCTTATCAGTGATACCGAGCTGTTTGGCTGTGTCTCGGCAATATGTAAGACAATATGATCCATTGCCTAGAGGACACGATGAACCATCTTACCTCTCCACGAAAGCAATGAGTGACGTATGAGATGAACAGTCACGTAAGACCTCTTTGTTAGACCTCTTGCTGGAAGCCACTTCCCTTTCTGGACCTCCTTTCCCTTGCTCAACCTAGTTGGTATCTTCCTGGATGTCACTTTCTGGCCCTCCCTTCACTGACTTGAACTCCCTTACCCAACCTCCCTTCCCTTGCTCGACCTCCATTCCTAGACCTGCCTTCAATGTTTTGCCCTTACTCGGCTGCACATTTCCCCGCCACCCATCACATAACTTACGGCTGGCCAACTGTCAAAATCTCTTAATGGGTCTGCCAACACCCACATTGACCTGGTGCAATTCTCGACAAGCTCCACCTTGCGACGCACTTCAGCCCCTTCTGCTGACGGAACTTCCAGACCAGCGCAGAAACATGGGAAGTCTTCTACCTCCTAAAGAGGGGAACACCTCAGACGAAATTACAGGTAAGCTTTGGTCTCTTGGAGATCCCCTGGCTAGAAGCCAATCAGACGGGGATCTAATGGTATTCTTAACCATCATCCTCCGGCTCGTGCAACCCAAATCACCTGTCCGACTGCAGGTTGGTCGTAAAATCTTGCCGGCTGAGGATAGCCGAGTCAACCGCCCGGGCGAAGGTCCGGACCTTCCGCAGCTGCTCAGAAAGCTGTGTTCCATAACAACACAACCTATGCTGCGCGACATGATCGTGCTCATCTACTTTGACCTTTGCGAGGAGTGCCCGCAAAAGTTCGTACGTTATGCTGGACGTGAAAACATCACGAAGTGCCTTGGCCACGATATGCCCTTTCGTACGTCAAATTCCCCGAGATCCGCGGGCAATGGAGGGAGGAAGCCCCCAGCGCAAGTGACGGAGCGGCGGCTGTGGGCAGCTGTGTCTGCATCTCGTAAACCCCTTTATCCTTTTTGGAATGGGGCGTACTCAAGCTCAGCCGATACATGAGGGCTTTGAGCGATTCGGACATTCCGCGAAGGGCGGCACGTAAAAATAAACGCCTATGTTGTGGCATTTCTTTCTACTTATGTGTGCTGTGTTGCTCTTTCCACTCCATAAAACCATTGATACCATCCCCAACAAGAGCAAAGTGAATGAGAAGGAGCTACAGGCTAACAAGCTGCCTGGGACTAAAGGGTGTCGTAGCTTTCCGCTCTCAGAGCTGCGGTGGACTAGTCAGACCATCACTTCAGGCTGTCGATCGTCGTATTATGTCGATGCTACGGGAAGAATAAAGATAAAGGGCCTAATATCACCGCCCCAAAAGCCGAGGCCGCGCTCGACCAGTCAAACAAGCATGAATCGTACCTCTGAGGTAGTTGCTGCCCAGCAGGCGCGGTGCATGAGGTTGTAACTACCAATGCGCCGGAACACATGTGGCAATTTGTCACCCTCAGATTGGTTCGTGGATAGTGCGGTATTGTTGCTCGGCGGCTGCGGCACAGGCTCCAAGATGAGTCCCTCAAACCTCCAAGGCGCACCAGTGCGGTGGAAATGGGTGAGGACGGGCAGACAGATGATGATATCCCCCGTCGGCGATTCTTCAGCCGAGTCCAAAGTAATCATGTCCGTCCACTCGGTCTCCGAAGGCTGCGTCCACTCGGTTTCTGAAGACTTCGGGCGGAGCATTGAAGCGACGATCTTCCAATCTTCTGCGTCTTTGAAGGCTGGGAGTTGAATCTTCTGCTCGTCTCTGTCCTGTGTCTGCGAGATCATATGCTTCACGCGCCCCTGGTCCGTGGTCTTGTTCTTATAAAACGCCACCTTGAGAACTCCCTCCAGCACCAGCCCGTCGTTCTCTGCCTTTCCAAGTCTGTTTGTGCCGCCGAGGCCAGAGGTGGTAAGACCGATGCCCTTCAGCAGCGCCTTGCCGTGCGGATACCAGTTTCCGAACGATATCGCAGTGTTCAAAGTCATCCACGACCAAGACGGCGCTAGGTAGTCGAGCGGCCCCCTTCGCGCCTCTTCCAGGGGGGACCAGAGCAGAGCCCAGGGCAGACTCTCGTCTACCCATACGCCATAGGCTTGTTTGGTGTCCCGCTTCCCCAGTAACTGATTAGGCAGGCCTGAGAACGCCACCTCCCTGTCGCTAGGGAACGTGAGCTGGGTTTTGGAGTACTGTTGGACCGTTTCTGGCCACTCGGCCTCGAAAGGCTTGTCGTTGGCGCTCTCGAGGAGCAGGTTTCGAAAACGTCTTCGGTCGCCGACGAACTGCCACCAGGGTGGATCGGGCTGCGACGGGACACCTCTAGGAAACGATTCACAGAGCTCATGCTTGCCACATCCCCATAGTATCTGCTCTCTGCCGAAAAAGAGCGTCCGCGGAGAGAGAAGTCGCTCCTGGAAGACCCACGCACGTTGATTCAGGGGTGCTTCCGGAATGTCCCGGTTCCATCTGTCTTCCAGCTTCTCCCCATGGATGAGGAACGGCGGCGCCTTGGAGTCCGTCGAGAACGGAGACGGTACGACGCACGGCAAGATGGTCCACGGGTTTCTGTCCGAGAAGCAGCCGCCGGACCCGTCCGCGGCGTGGCTGGCGGAGATGGTGCAGATCGACAGGCTGTACACCTTGCTCATCGTCGGGGCCTCTCGTCGCCAGTCGTCTTCGTCGTGCTGGATGATGCAGACGGAGTCTATCCACAGATATCGGACGCCGAGTTTCTTGGTGATGACGAATGCGTCGGAAAAGGTTCGCGAAAGATCCGAACGCGGGATCTCGTCCATAAACTGCGACATGTTGCTCTGCAGGAGAATACATGGTTGCCTCGTGCCCCAGCAGTGGCTGAGCGTCATCCATCGAATGGGATGCGGTAGCGACTGCGTTGACACGAGCCTGGGCGCGTCGGAGGGAGACTCTCCCAGGTCAATCAGGCGTGTGGGAGCCCAGCTGTCGCCGTTTGGCATTGAGCAGTCGTGTGATGCCAGACAATCGGCGAGAAACTTTTGGGCGAGCTTGAAAGCTTGGTCCGAACCAGTGTTGGTGTTTTGAGCCAGTTCCGACTGCTCTCTTGGGATGGAAGCAGCGAATTCATCTACGACTTGAGTTAGCCTTCCACGTATTTCAACAAAAATGACACTTCGGGTACGTCACAAACCTGTTGTTTCTTCAATGTTGAAGAAAACGGTCTGCATTGTGTTGTGACTTTTCTCGTTCCATCTCCACACGCTCATGGCGGTGTAGCCGTCTGTACCGTTTGCGAAGCCATACCGAAGCTCGATACTGTCGTCCGGGTGCAAATCACCCCAGTCCGGCCATGGAATATTGGTTTTCTTCCCAAAGTTCAAGCGGCGAAGCCAGATGAGACTGCAGAGGCGACAGCCATCGCGGTTGCCCCTCTCCAGGCTCTCCTTGGTGTGCGGAAGCCGGTAGCCATCTTCTTTTCCCGGGTAGAAATGCTGAGTTTCGGAAATCTCTCTGGCCCCGGAGAAGACACTAGAGCAGGGACTGCAGAGATGGGACCATCGGCTGCCGCGATTCTGGTTGTCCATGGCGCAAAGTCTAGCCACGTATAAGTTCCCTGAGCCAGAATCTGTTAGAGACGATGTGAGCTGTTATTCGACGTCGGCTATTGGGCCGTGCGATCGGAGAAAACAGGTGGATTATGGGGTGCCAGAGGCAAACTAACCGAGCCGAGTGGTGACTGTGGCTTGATCCAAGTTAAAGGCTGGGACAGATAGACCATAGACCTGAAATAAAGGAAAATAGCAGCCGCACTATGGGTTGAGACTGCTGATGAAATGTGATGTATTGAGGTAAAGGAGGGGGTTATCAGCGTCGGTAAAAGAGGAGGCCAGGGGCACATGTGGGGTTTAACGACGCATGTCAGCAGAAACCACGCGCCAAGAGGTTTATGCTGACCAAGACTGATCATCTTCGCACTATGATTAGACTGGCACCCAAAGTCTCGCAACCGGGCCAATGACTGACTACGTAATTGCCAGGTGCATTAGAGGAACTGGAGATGTCCTCAGGCTAGGCCTTCCTCCCTCTCGATCTGCTCCTTGCTCGGACTCCACTTGGCCTGCAGTTGCTCGTCCAGGGTGTTTGCGTAGACGTCTTTGCTCCACCAATCGCCCCAAGAAGTCAAGAATATCTGCTCCTCGTCCGTTGGGAAGTCCGAGATCGTGAAGGCCCGCAAAAGATTCGACCCGCCTGCGAGAGATGTGAGTTTTTTCCAGTCGTGACGAGAGACAGTCATTCACAAAGAAAAGAACCACTGACCTTCGGGCAAGCTTTTTGCATCGGGCATGTCCATCGTCAACTTGAAAGTGCCGTGTCTACCAAGCCCGGTCCCGGGGATGAGCCCGGGACTCACGGCGATGACTCTGGCGGAGCTCTGGAACTGACGCCGCCACCAATGGGCGTTTAGCAGCTGAACGAACTTGGTCTCGCAATAGATCGTTGTGTCTTTGGTCCCGGCACCCCCAAGCAAATCCTTATCCAAGACGCCTGCGTGGTTTGGTCAGCGGGAAGTGGGTTTTAATGGCCAGCAAACTCACTGATGTCAGGAACGTTGCGAACGGCTCCCGAGCTCACAAAGATGACGCGCGACTGCGACTCGACGATCTTGTCCTTGAGCAGGTGGACGAGATAGTGCTGTGCTAAGCGGCAGGCGATGTCAGCTCGGCTTTCGCCAACTCCCTGAGGTAGACGACGTACAAAGATGATTCACAATGTACGATTCGCACCACTTGGACCCGAACGGCCCCTTGTCTTCGGCGCCTTTGTTCTGTGCCGCGTTCAGGAAGAGGTAGTCCAGCTTGTCCTGGCCGAGCGTGTCCAACGTGTGCTGGGCAAAGGATCGGACCGTCTTGAGGTTCGACAGCTCGAGCGGCACCACCTTGAGGCTGTGTCGCGAGCTGTCAAAGTGCAGCGCGTCGTACGCCGCCTGCGTGGTCGAGGTATCGCGCGCTCCGAGGATAAACTTGTATGGCTGACTTTGTGCCAGGAGCTGCTTGATGGCCTCGAAACCCTGGAACCGGTTAGCTCGCCGAAGGGTATACATGGAAGCCTATGCGTACCAGCCCTGAGGACGCACCCGTCGCCACGATAGTTTTGATGCTGGAAGCCATGGTGCTCTGTCGTGAATGTCGTGAAGATGTAGAAGAATGAGTCTCTGGGCCGCGAAAGAGAAAGGAGCTTATATCGTGTATGTCTTACTCTCTTGGTTTGTCAGCGGTTGCTATTCACGGTGGTTGCGGACATAATTAGCTCGATAAGTCCGTCATCCTTTCAGACAACTTCCTTTCGGCAATTACCCCGCCCTCCGATCCCTAACGCCAGCTCAAATCGAGCGATGGAAAAGACGTCAACTGAGCCCTGGCGATCCCTAGCACGATATTGCACCGAGGCGGCTTTGCATTTAATACTGCACTATGAGTTGTAAGGTGCCCTGGCAACTTCACAGTTCCACTGTATGGCCCTCGTTTTTTTTTCATGCATGCATCGCGTTTTAACTGCCCTCCCGGGCGTACTCCTCAATAATCCTCGACTCAGCCCGCGATCTCAAATCTCCCAGGGACGGTTCCGCAGACAGCCAGGTTGCCACTAACATGCTCTGAAGCGTCCAAGACGACGAGAACCTTGTAACCGTGTAGAAATCCATGCCTCTCCCTTGAATCTCGGCCTGCCAGGGAAAGTTCGACTCCATGTGATGGCGTATTAGTCGAGGGTATCTCTGCAGTTGTGTCAAGGCCTCTCTGGTAGCAGTTTGATACCACCTCCAGCTTCCCAACGCGAAACCAACAGACGACGCGACAATGAACGGCACGGAGGCGGTGCCCCATACCAGGCTGCCGATGATGGCGCCGGACACGCCCACGACTGTGGCGTGCGAGATCCCGGCGATCATGCTGCGGATCATGCTGAGAAGGGTCAGCTCACTCCCGTCTGAGTAGTACATGCAAGAGAAACTTGTTACAAGAGACCTGGGCCACTATCGCCTATTAGTTGAGAGCGTCTGGTTCGTCTGAATTGACCTACCGAACGACACCCCATCCGCCGAGCGCCTGGAGCAGGGGAAATTTAGCGTCGACATCCGTCATGGTTACGAAAACCGGTCTTCACAGAAGCGGGGGTCGTGTGTGGATGAGTTGATGCCTCCGATGAGCCGAAAAGGGATAGTCGCGCTGAGGCTCAGTTGTTGTCAATTTCTGGTGCAGGGGCACAGGGAGGGCGCTGTGGTGAAAAAATCACGCCAACAGTTATTGAGGAAGAAAAAAAACCCGTAGGATTTGATCGCCCCCGATAAACTCCGTTCGCCGATTTCAAATGGAGTTCATCGGCCCGTTCTACCCGCTCCCCTGGAATTCCTGTGGTTCGGATGAATTCGCAACAACACGAAATGTCCGTCCGTGAATAATCAGCCCGGACCCGCGGCCCCACACGGCCCGAGTCAGAGGGAGGACGCAACGGAACAAAGGGTCTGCCGCCTGCCTGCCTTGCTATTAAACGCAGGGCTATTAAACAGAGCCCTCTTTGCTTTTGACTTTGGCGGAAGAAGAGCCTGACCTTGTCTGGAACTGCAATATACCATTTGTTCAGCATAGTTCTTTTGCGGGCGTTTTCCTTCCACACACACAAGAGGATCACCTCCTTCAGAAGTTCAGACGACCCCAACAATCAGCAAAATGTCGCTGGACACACTCAACACCGCCATAACCGCAACGGGATTGCTGGGCTGCGCCTGGTGGGCCGGTGGGAAACCCTCACTCTCAACGCGTTGAACTCGCGCTCACCTTTTTCAGGCGCGGTCGCATCAATTTCTCTCTACGCGGTCCCGGCGGCTCTCTCAACCGGTCCCGAGCCCCAGTACGCCCTCCGCGCCTGGACTGAAGTCTACAACCGTGGCGCAGCTACCGGCCCCCCCATCGCATTAGCCACGTTCGTCTCCCTCGGTGTTGTTGCGTATCGTCAATACCAGGAACGCAAGCCATGGAAGGCCCTGCTTTTCGCCGGTGCCTCAAGCCTTGCTATCGTCCCGTTTACGATTATCTTCATGGCAACGACCAACCACGCGCTCACGGCAGCTGCGGGGGGTTCTGTGAAGATTACTTGGACGGAGACTCAAGCTTTGATCGAAAAGTGGAAAGTGCTGAACCTGATAAGGGGTCTCATGCCGCTGACTGGGTGTCTTGTTGGGACCTATGCTGCCCTGACAAGCTAGGATAGGGGTGTAGCAGCACCATGTAAGATTAAGTGTACGCTTAATTCGTGTTGGCGATAAAGAAACGTCGTATTTGGTGCACGAAATGAAGAGCCATGAAACGCTTTGAAGACATTTGATTGCTACTAGAATTGGGATCCAGAAGAGTTCCGGGTCCTTTGCGGAAGGATGATTCGGATTAATTCGAAATATGGTTGACTGTAGCGAAGGATCAGGGGTTAATGCAGTCAAGAACGACGGTCTAATAAAACCAAGATTCTGGACCAGTCCACTACGAGCAACATGCCAGCATTCCACCACAGACAGATACGTAAACACTCGTACTCCATGGCTGCCGATCTCAAATATCCCGTTTCGTACCCCTAACATGTGGCGAGATAGTCTACGTAGGGCGCAACTACACGATCTCCGTAATCGTGGCTTCACATAGTCAATTAGATGACGTGGACACGAGCGAGCCGATGACAGGAGTCCAAAACCGGCGGCCAGATCATGTATCCCTCGTCAAAGTCGGTGGTGAAATACAGGGTATCCGCGGTGTACAGCACACAAGCCGAAGTTATAAGATTGTGCCCTCTGAAACAAGCACGTGGAAACTGCAAGGCGCGGGAATATCGAATGCCATGTCAACGGTGATTGTCCTACTTAATGGGGGCCGCCTGACGGCCAAAACCTCACCACCGAAGGAAGCTGCGGCAACATTTGCCCAGTTCTTGACTTCTCCATGTCGGTGTCACCCGCGCTCTTGACCGAAATTATCCTCCTCACGTGTCGACGTCTTAACACGGCCCATCTGGAATACTTGTGCTGCGTTTATCAGTCTCAGGCCAGCTAAAGTTCTTATCCTGTAATGAAACAGAAAAAGGCACATAAGACATGGAGATAAAGTTCCCGTGCATCAAATCTATGCTCTGTCGAAGGGCTGCTGGTCAAGCCAGTCGGCAAGCTCCACGTGCCCCGCTTGCCGGGCCATGTCGGCTGGCTTAGTCTTCTTGTCCTTCGCAAGCGGCAACTCGGCCTCCACTCGAGCTCCGTACTGGAGAAGGACTTCCGCGAGTGGCTTGTCACCGTTGCAAGCCGCCACGTGAAGGGCGGTGCAAAGGTTGCTCGACGCCATCGCACCGCCCCCGGGGCCGACTTGCCAGCCATCGCTGAGAGCATTGACGTCAACGCCCCTGATCTCCTGAAGTGCCATCGCCATGATTCTGGAACGGAGGTTGTTTTCGTTGAACGGTGACCGGGCGACGGAGAGTACAAGGCCGCCTGAAGCCCAAGTAGGAAGACTCGGGTAACCGGTGGCTTTCACCAAACCCTCACCATCAAAGATGTCAAAGATTCGCTGCGCCTTCTCAAAGGTGTCGCACATTCCCAGGTAGCTCCCGATGGAGCTGATACTGGTATAGTGTCCCCGGGCCACCAGAGCCCTCTGAAAGGCCTCGAGCTCTGGCGATCCTAGCTTCACCACCCACTCGCTCCATTCTTGACCGATGGGGATGTGGTCACATAACGCCACGTTCAGCCCGTGTCTCATGGGCTCGTGCACCCATCGAGAGTTCAGCAGTTCTGTCCAGAACATGACCTCGGCCCGGGCGTTGTCGGGATGTTTCGGCGAGTGTTGGTGGATTTGCAAGTATCCTGAAAGCCGGGTGGCGATGATGTGGCTGTCGAAGAGGTCGAACATGGTAACCTCCGGAGGTGAGGGAGATTGCGAGATGAGATGCTGGAAGAGCTCGAAATGCCTCCTGGCATAGCAGATGACGAGCAGCAAATCCGTAGTGAACACCGATAGCTCAGAGACGGGTGATCCATCTGTCTGCCCCTCCAACTGGCAGTCAAACTCTGCAGGGTTGTTTGACGTCCAACAGAACTCTGCAAGACTCCTCAGAATGAGCCAATCTGCCAGGCACGTGAGCTTCATTCTTTCTGATTGAGAGTCCATTTGTCCTACCATTGTCTGGCATGCCCTTGAAACTGGGGTCGATACCGGCAGACCGTGCCTTCACCGCGCCCGCAAAGAGGTCCCATTCCATATAGTTCGTAACATCATCTCCGCCTCCCTCCTCGTACCAGTACTTGACGTCGTACTTGTGCTTGGCGTAACCTTGCTTGAGGTGGCCCAGGATTGCGTCCAGGTACTCCTGTAGGGTGATCTTGCCCAGAGCAAAGTCGGAAGCCACTCGAACAAAACACACCTCGGAGTGGTCTTCGAACTCCTTCTGGAGAGTGCGACCCCAATCATGGGTAGACGCCATTCTGATGGTTAGCGCGGCGCCGGTTCCACCGTTGCAAATTTCCATATCTGCTGATTTGTAACTCAAGCTGTTCCTCGGAAGACGATGGGCTTGGCGAGAATTGAAGGAGCCCGAATCCTGCCCAGTGTTCCCCTTTTATAGGGGCACTAGCGAGAGGCACAGCTGTGGACTGATGCGAAACCAACGAATTAAGAAACAATCCGACTATCATTTGCTGGAGCTGTGCATGGCGGCACATTGTAAATGAAGCGATTTCCAGGTGTCTTCTAAAGCACAGGCCTTTATAAAGCCAGGCTCTTTTTCTTGATGATTTCCCTCTCCCGCTTAGTAACCTCTTGCAAAAGCTATAGGCCAATTTCCCCGTGAATGACTAATGTCGTCGCAGTGGAAGCATTCGCAGTGATTTGTCTTCTCTTTAACCCTCGTTCCGATGAGAAGTGAGCAGTCAGAGATAGGTCGCTTCTCGAAAATCGTCGCTGTGGCTTTTTGCATGGGAGCTATTATTTCACACCCACAGGTTGAATATTGCACATCCCCTTTAGCTATTCTAACCTACTACTATTTACTTTCAGTATACTATTCTTACTGTCGTCCGTCGTTCGTTGTAGTCCTTACTGCTTGTGGGATGTGGGATATTCAGCTTGGGGGGCGTGAAGTAATAGGCCCCATTTGCATTTGCCTCTTGCGCGTTGTTCTCCGCCTCGCAACTTCGATGACCGACCGTTCGGCAAGCTTTCCGGCGAAGCCCGAACACGAGAAGCGACGTGCCAGTGCCTCGTCCACAATGAACAGGGGCATCCCCTCCCTTGCCAGGCACTTTCCAACGCTCACTGGTGGATGCCAGTCTGCCCGCCCGCAGCGCATGTTCTCTAGTGCCACTGAATCCGTTCTTTCGGCTCTGTATTGGCATAAAATCCCCGCCCCCTCTGTTTCCCGCGCTTCCCCAGAGCGGGGAAACAGGCGTGAAAGCTGGGGGAGAGCATCTGCGATGGCACGCTACACGAGTCTATATCTAGGGGCAGCCGGCCTGGGTCAGGCTCAGAGAGACAATGTCTCTTGGAATCGCAAAGTTGAAGACGCTTAGGCTGCCATCATGACCCACTTCGCGGGATTGTTGGGGTTGGCCGTCACGGCGGTCTTCGCCTCTCCGGTAAAACCTGAAGTACCATTCAACTGGCAAAAGACCGACTATGTGTAAGACTTCAAGACACTTGAACCTCGTGTTCTTTCCTTCATATCTGACAAACACAGCCTCGCATTCGGAGATTCGTACACTTACGTCCAGGGAACTGAGGGCTGGTGGGCGTACAGCTTCATCGGATCCCAGCTGAACGTCTCCTTCACCCCGGAGCAACTGCTCTCAGACAGAATTATTCCCGGGCAGAACACCTCCTCAGCTGGCGGGCCTAACTGGATCCAGGAGTTGACTGGGTGTAAAGAGGGGTTGCCGAGGGACTGCGACATCCAGCTCTGGAACTTTGCCTTTGCAGGCGCGGACATCTCAACCACTTTGTGAGTGAAAGATGCAGTGCCACTGAGTTGTTGGAAGCTAACTCAATCACAAGCGTTCCCCTGCACCACAACTTCACCATCTCCTACGAGAACCAAGTCTTCCAGTGGGATACATACGGGAGATTGGTCATTGACGCCGACCCGAAAAAGTCGCTGGTGGCCTCGTGGATTGGAATCAACGATATCCTCGACATGGCCAACTTCCAACTGCCAGTACAGAAATTGGCAACCTTTGAAGAGCTTTTCACAGCTGTCATCGCGGAGCAGTTCGACGCGCTGGAGACGGTGTACGACGCAGGGTTCCGCAACTTCCTCTTCTTGAATTTGCCTCCACTGGACAAGACGGTACGTGACGAGAAGTAGTTGAGCGCAGTCGGCTTGAAGCTAACCTTTCATTAGCCTGCCTCTCAAATCGACCCAACTAGACTACCCGATACACCGATGATCAACACCTTCAATGACGTCTTGAATCAGACCGCCAAGGCCTTCACCGAGAAGCACCCGGGGACAACGGCGCTGGTATTCGACACGTACACCTGGCTCACCCACGTGTTCGATAACGCGGCGTCGTTCGGAATCACCAACACCACTTCCTTCTGCCCTCGATACAACGCTTGGGACATTTCCACCAACTATGCCGCCTACGGGTGCCAACCCATCTCCGACTATTTCTGGTATAACTCGGCCCACCCTACCTACCCTGTCCACCAGATTCTGGGGGCAAAGGTGGATGAGTTTCTGGCGGAGAAGAGCTCTGGCAACTGCGGTGGCCGAGATAACACGAAACCCCTGGGAACTAGATGGATTGGTGGCTTTTCGACCTGACGTTGCTCGCGTCCGCCGTGCGGCATCGGGGGTATCATGTATGTGTGGTTTCTCGTCCTCGATAACATGAAAGAAGATTCCAGACCCCTCTGCCAAGTCCTGCCATATGTGATTCGGTGTTCATCTGGCCAGAGAGACAACAGCCTCCTGGACGTTAATGTTCCCAGGGCTGAAAACTCCCATGCCTCTCCTCTGAGGTCTGCGACACACACATATCAAGTAGGATGTGTTTGTTCCAACAGCCTTATGCCGTGACTCGTATAAACCATCTATGCTCCCGCAATGCTCCCGCAATGATTCCGCGAGTTTCTTCTTGTGCCATACATCTTTCAACTAGTGACGTCCCCTTTTGCTCCGTCCGCCTGTAAATCACGAACATGCGGTCTTCGACGGCACTCCTAAGCGCAGGACAGCTCTTACTGCTTCTCGGGGTCAACGCACAACTACAACCAGCGCCAATTCTACCGTACACCACATACCTCGGATCTTATGACGCCTTGCAGCTTTTGACAAGCGGCATATTCCGGAACATTCAATCAACTACCGCTGACCCAGACGATTCGGATCAGTGTCAGGCCGCATGCGCTTTACGAGTCTCGCCCTACGTTGCCTTGCAGGGCACCACTTGCTACTGCCAGGACCGTTCCGGCATGTAATCTCCTTCTACCGCGACCGTGGTGGATGGGTCCTGTGACACCCCCTGACAGTCCAAGCCCGGAGCTCCCTGCGGCGGACGGATATTGCGGAGTGCCTTCTTCACAATATACGGCCGCAGGAATCTGGCGCCGCAACCGGCCGTAGGCTACGCATACGTCGGGTACGCGATACAAAGCACGGAGTCATTCGCAACTACATTCGAGCCAGGCGTCAATGGCAATCCCCTTCTGTGCCAAAGGGCCTGTAACAACCTCGGATCTCCCTATCTGTATATGGCGAACGACCAATGCGCATGTATTCAGTCGGGCGGGCCTTCAGTCCCAACGGTCCCACCCGTATCGAGCAGCCTATGCGACCGCTCATGCAGCCAGAACTCGAACGCCCCCTGCGGCGGCAGCGTCCTAGGCGAGAGAACCCAGTATGCAACCGTTTACGGGAGTCGGGCTCCCCCCGAACCCCGCCCTCAGCGGCCGTACAATTATCTCGGGTACTCCGAGGACACGGCAATCGACACGGCGAACTTCGAGGACTACCCCGACTTTGGCGGGCTCCCCGCCCCCTGTCAGCAGACCTGCAGTAACCAGGGTGCGACTTGGATGTACATGATCAGGGGCGAGCGCAGATGCCGTGTAACTGGGGATTTGAGACCGGCCGGCAGCCCGGTGCCGGACGAAAAGTGCAACATCGCCTGCTCCGAGATTCCAAGCGCCGCGTGTGGTGGCTTGACTAGCCAATATCGAACCAGACACACCGTCTATGGGGACGATAACACTCTGCAGCAAGTCAGCAGCAGTAGCAGCAGTAGCAGCTCGGGGAGGACGAGCAGCAGCACGTCAATCATCCACGACTCTACGTCTTCGACGATGTCAAGCACGACCTCGACCTCCTAGACGGAGAATGTGTCATCATCTAGCACTAGCACCACAGGGTCAAGCAGTTTGACGTCATCCGTTATCACCACCCCGGCCACTGGCAGCACGTCAACAGCTGAAGGATTGTCAGGTACGGCGACTACTTCAGCCACAGGACTTTCCTCCACAACGGGAACTTCCCCGGCCACAGGAAGTTCCTCAGCCATAGAAACGACTTCAAACACAGGATCAAATTCAACCACGGGAACTACTTTGAGCACCTTGGTCTCTAGCTCACTGTCGTCCGGAGGTACTGCGACGTCTGTATCCGTAACGTCAAGCATCTCCGGCACGCCTTCAAATCTGGTGGGTTCAACTGCGCATCACAGCCTCACAAGTTTGGCATCTCCTAATTCTCTCTTCCTAGGCTCGCGTTCAGACTCGTCCTCGCAAAGCAATGCCGCGTCGCCCCGCCCTGGTACCAAATCAACAGTCCTGTCGTCGACGTCCGACAGCCTCTCTTCTGCCCCAACGACAGAGCCCACCTCAATATCATATTGAGGGGCGAGCTCCGCCGGCGGCAACAATACCCCAAACAGCTCAGCCACAGACCAGTCCTCCACGACCGACAAGCTAAGTTTCTCTTCATCAGGATCGATCAGCATGTCGTCTCTCATCGGGGTTGCTTTCGCGCTCAGCGTCCTGCCGGTGCCAGTAGCAGGGGCGCCCACTGCCGCCGCCGGTTGACCGCAGAAGAGGCCGCGGCTACAATTGCTCGATAGCTCGAAGTAACACAACCGACAACATGCCCATCGTCCCATTCATGACAGGTGGTTTGTGGGGAAGAGATAATCCAGCAAACCGGGGGAAAAAACTCTATCGTGGACCCTTGAAAGTGTCCGCCCCTGAGCCAAGAGAATTGAAGTGAGAAATGGTCTTATAAGCAATAGTCCGAAACAGAAAACGCTCGCTTACTCGAAAAGCCCCATAGCTTTCGTAGTGTATGAGCCCAAGAGGCTGGGCACTGCGGTGGCTGGTGTTGAGATTGACCCGAATCTTCCCGCCCCGGCTAGGCGCGCGCATACAGCAGCCAAACTGACGCAAAGGACTCCATCACGAAGACAAGGGACACAACGAGTACATTTACAGCTGTTCGTGAGGCTCGAGTTCCAACGCAAATTCAAGAAAGAAGAGTAAGAGACAAAGCACCTGAATGTGTAATTTAAAGATCTATTCTTAGCTTTGCGCATCGGCTAGTTATTAAACTGTACTCAATAAACACCTTACTGCGCACAATTATCGGCATGGAGCAACGTTCTATAGTCTTTAATCTGAGCTGCAATGCATTCTCCGCGTGCGAAAAAAAACAGGGTAGAATGCATCATAAGGTAGAGTACGGTAACAAGCAAGAATCCCATTTTCCCAACGCACATGTTCGGCGCTGGAGTCCGGACAACGAAGTCGGCGATTCGCCGATTTCCCGGCCCTCATCCAGCTTAGAACGTCATCGTCCCGGGGCTGCGTCTCTTACCACTCATCTGATCCATGTTGGACCAATTTGGAAAACAGCAGTTCCAAGCGCAAAACGAACCAGGCTACTGTAATGGGCTGTCCCAAGCGAAGCAATTCGCGGGGTCAACGCCTTGCAGATCTCCCCATCTCCAAACCCCATATTGACCTCTCCGTCTGGGGAAGGCAGTTGCAGCCAGCCCTACTTACCGCCTTGTTTTCCCGTCCGCTCAACGTCCTCGCTGACGAGATAGATATAAAGGAGAAGACACGTTCACGAATTCTCTTCATTTCAAGCGCAAGCGCCGATAGAAACAGTCTCAGCAACAAAAGACGTATCGCCGAGGATCTGTGTCCGGTCTGTCCAGAGAGTAGAGCAGATTTTCAGCATCGGACCTTTCTCTGCTAACGCCTCCGGATCAAAGACGACATAGCTTCTCCGTCTCCAATTTTACCCCGGATTGCGCCAGACTCCCTTTTGCCCGCATCGAAGAAGTTTGAAGGCGAACGACCGTCGAACAACACCACAACTCAACCCGCAACGAGCAGTACACTTTACGGACTTTCAACAACATGTTCGCTCTCAAAAGGGGCAAAGCCCTTCAGTTGGGTGTGACTGTTTGTTGTCTATGTAAGAAGTTGCCCTCAGCCCCCGTAACCCCGAAGATTCAGCTTCAGCGCGTAATCGACCAGGTCGATAGAAAATCCCAGCTAACGGGTTGTTTTTGAACACGAACCAGGCGCCTTCGTCCTCTTCGGGTACGACCAAGGAGTGTTCGGAGGAATCCTCCAGATGGAGGACTGGCTTAACCAGTTTAATCATCCCTCCGACTCGGCAACGGGCATTATCGTATCCTGCTACAACTTGGGCTGCCTTGGTGGTTGTTTTCGTAAGTTCCAACATCGAAATGTCGTCAACGGGCTCCTTTCCCGCCGCTGACCCTTCCCTTCTGCCCTCAGTGAACTTCCTAGTCGGAGAGAAACTTGGTCGACGCAGGACCATGTGGACAGCCATGTCCATCGTCATCGTCGGCGCCACCATCCAGACGACCGCCTTCACCGTTCCACATCTCGTCTTCGGTCGCGTCTTCACCGGCATCGGCACCGGCATGAAGACTTCGACCGTACCCATGTACCAGGCAGAGCTCTGCGACCGCAAGTACCGCGGCCGTCTCGTTTCGGCCGAGGCCCTCTTCATCGGCATCGGCATCGTCTTCGCCTACTGGTTCGACTTCGGCATGACCTACGTCGGCGGCCCCGTATCCTGGCGCCTCCCACTGGCCTTCCAGATCGTCTTCGCGCTCCTCGTCGTCGTTCTCGTATTCGCCCTCCCCGAGTCGCCTCGTTGGTTAGCCGGCCACGGCCGCGAGCAGGAAGCCGTCCGCGTCCTCTGCGATGTCTTCGACAAAGACCCCAACGACGAATACATCGTCGCCGAGATGAGTGCCATCCATCATGCCATCGAGATCGAACGGTCCGAGCAGAACTCGGGCTCCTTCATGAGCGTCTTCCGCAACGACCGCGTGAAGACTGGCCACCGCACGCTCCTGGCCTTCGGCGCGCAGTTCATGTGTCAGGCCTCCGGCATCAACATGGTCGTCTACTACGCGCCTTCCGTCCTCGTCCAGAACGTCGGCATGACCGCGCACATGGCCCAAATCCTCGGTGGCTGCATGCAGATGGTTTTCACTCTCGGTTCTATCCTGCCCACCCTCGCCCTTGACCGCATGGGTCGCCGCAAGACGATGATGTGGGGAAGCGCCGGCCCGGGCTTCTGCATGCTCATGATCTCCGTCCTCCTGTCCCAGGCCGGGCAGGCCTACGCCACGGCCTCTGTGGCCTTCTTCTTTTTGTAAGCATGACAGTTTACCAACAACCCGTATGTGATCTTGTTAACTGACAGCCGTCCCCCCAGGTTCATGTTGCTCTTCGGCATGGGCATGAATTGCGCCCCGTGGGTCTACGTCCCCGAGATCCTGCCCCTACACGCGAGAACCCGCGGCAGCGCCATCGCCATCGCCGCCCACTGGCTCGTCAACTTCATCGTCGTCATGATCACCCCCATCATCATCAACCGCTTGGAGTGGAAGGCCTACATGATCTTCTTTGCTACCAACTTCGCCTTCGTCCCCATCATGTACTTCTTCTACCCCGAGACCAGCAACTTCCGCCTCGAGGACATTGACGAGTTCTTCAGCTCGGGCCGCAACCCGGTCAAGGTTGCCAGGGAGATGTCCAAGGCTATGAAGGGCCGCGTGGGTGACTCGGGAAACGATACGGAGATGAGCGCATCGCAGGCGTCTGAGAAGGACAGGGTGCAAGTAGAGCATCACTGAAGAGGTCTGCCCCATTGAAGTCTTGAGACTTGATGATGCTTCAATAGACGTTGTCACATTACTCCAGGTCGCGATCTTGGTTTACTAGACTTTGTATACTAGCTTCTTGTTGGAAACCTTGATACCAAGCAATTCATCTGTTTCCAACAACATCATTTAAACATCTGGTACACAAATCCATCAGTAGTATCGATCTTTTTCTCTATGTGCACGAGCAGAAACATTAACCAAGGGAACTATTATTTCACACCTCCAGGCTGAGTACTTTACATCCCCTCCACCCACTCCAATCTAGGTGATATTATTGTTGCTGTCGTCCGTCATCGTCGGTGTCGTTGCTACTGCCTATCGTTATTGTAGGTGCTTTTAGGAGATAGTATATTCTGCCTAGGGGTGTGAAATAATAGTCCCCCTAAAGAATGATTTCCCTCACGAAGACAAACAACACGTGTCGGGCATGAACAGCTTTCTCCACACTTCAAATAGCAACATGCACTGAAAAAAGGAAAGTTATGATAAGAGTTAGTGTTGGTTCACACAGGTGAACAAAAGCTAGCAGTACTGCAAAACGTAGGGTCTCTGATCTGGTTGTGAAGTTGGTCTGTTTGATTAGATTGTCCGAGGCCTGAGCCTAGGAGGGATATCGGAGCTGTGTCCGGTACGGTACGTACCGGGCACGTGATCTTTTTGAGCCACCACAGCCACGCTTGCGCCGTGGCTGGTGCCAATGGGATATTCCCACAGTTAGGAATCAACGCTATGCTCACTTGTTGGCTACAACGTTTTTGATCCGTTCTGTCCCCTCCTCGTGCCCAACAGCCACCACCGGCTCCGCGACAGCATCACGTATAAATCCGTATCGTATCCGCGTTGTATTCATTTCGTTTGTGAGCTCCGTGCCGTCCAGCCAGGTCGTGGTCGATGGTAAGTCGATAAACTTTGAGTTCCGGATCGTCGTGGAGACATAGCCGAGAATCTCGGGCCCGTAGGTCAGGTGCGTGATCACAACACTGAGAATGCCTCCGGCAAGCAGGACAACGGCAGCAATGACGGAAACAATTATCCATAATCGCGAGACGACGAAAGTCTCCACCAAGGTGCTCACCTCTCCCGTCAAGGTGATATTAGGGTCGAAAGCCATGGCTGCTTCGTTCACGGTTGCGATCGAGTCATCCAGTTGGCTCAGTGCTATGTATGTGTTAAGGAGTTGGCCAAAGCGTTTCCCGACTTTTTCAGTGTCGACATCACCCAGAAGCACCCATGTGCCGGACGAGATATTCTCAAAGGTCGGGTCCTTGAGATAATATAAGCTCGGGTCAATGAAGCCTCTCATTCGCCTGCCCGTCACGAGGGGTAACTCGTCTGAGAAGAATTTATGCGTCCAAGGGAAAGAGAGAAGGGCAATGTGCTCTGAGACATGCGTCTTCTGCGAAGGCCGTTGTCGGATTACTTTACAGGTCCGCTGGCCCCTCAGGTACGAACACTCGATGAAGGACTCGACGTATTGTTGGGTGATGTCGCAGAAAATTTCGAGCTTGTCGAGATTCTTCAGGTTAGGGTCCCGCTGTTGAAGGAGCATTCGAAGAAGCAGCCTCGTGGGAGCGGCATCAATGCCCCTTGCGTTGGAAAAGAGCGTTGGAAAACCTGTCCAGTAGTCATCCTCTTCATGGGACCAGTACACCACCCTCTTGTAATCCTCCACACGCTCGAGATACCATAACGTGTCGACGAACCTGTCAACGGCAAAGCCCCATTGCGTCGACCTAGTATTAGTGCCTTCTCCGTACGCGGCTCCACGCCACGTTCCGTTAGGTGTCTTCTCCCCGAGGAATTCCTCCGTCACTTTCGCCTCTGAAACATTTCCCACGGTTTCTCTTAACGAGGGCAGGGCGGGGAGTTTTGTCGCGTTAGGACAGGTGAGATAGGCGTGACTAGATTCCAGTGAAAATGTCGCGTTCCCGTTGCCCAGATAGTGAATCGGAACCCCGGTCAGAGACGAATAATCGTCGGAAGAACTGCTGGACACGTCCCTCCACAGGTTTTTGGCGCCTGCGACTAGGAACCGGATTCTGACATTGCCCCAAAGGTTCATGGTGCCAACTTTATTTGCCTTGGGCGTGCTGACGAGACTGGTATAAAGCGTCGCCATGGTTGCGAGGGTCGGCTTGATACGGTAGGCGAAACCTTCAACGCCGTGTAACAACACGATCAAGCCCGCGGGCGGCGCTCGAGTGTCGAAGTAAGTAATAATTGTCGGTTTAGTATCGGCGGAGAGGGTCGAGCCTAACATACGCAGGATCGCTTGCGCCCCGAGAGGAGAGAACGCCCAGAGGCACAGCAGCCCAGCCGCGAGAAGGTTCAGCGTCTGCAGCGTAAACAGTGTGACGAGGGTCGAGCCCACGGTCCTGCTGCCCATGAGCTGCTCAAGTAAGTCTATACTATTACCCTGTTCCAGATTCCATCGTGCCGACTCCGACATCAAGCGGCCGATGATAGAGGCAAACAAGAAATGCAGTTGCGATCTTTGCGGCAATCAGGCGTCAGGCTCTGTGGAAATTTCCTTGCAACACCCGAAGGGTCGCAGCAGATGATCGTGGTCGGACTTACTACATTGATGGCGTTCCTCCATGCTGAAAGGCTACTGCCAACTGGAGACTCGTCGAGACACCAAACGAGGACAAGGAAGACGTTGATTCCAATCGGCAGAACCACGCCGGTGCAGTCAGCTAGAATCGTGGCTACTGCTGTGTTGTTGTTTTTCCGGTTTGGAACACTGCTGGAAGCCTGGTCGTCCGGCGCCACTGGTTTATATGCTCTGTGCTGGTACTGTCCGCCGACGGAGGAGACATCGTCGTCCACCCCGGAAGCCTCTCTCGATGGACCGCCAGGTATCGTTAGAGTGTCTTCTAGGGACTGTCGTTCCGGGTCAGGAGGCTCGACCTGTGTGTTCGATGTTGTTCCGGAGAGATCTGGAGCGGCCGGGAAGTCATCGATTCGTCGATCCTGCATCTGTGGCGGCACAGAGAAGCTGGAGCTACTCGAACTTGGTGCATGATTAGTAGCCATGTGTTTGAATTGAGAACTGTGAGCGAGGCAATAAACGAGGAAGTCTGACTGAAGCAGTTCGGAGGAGAATAAGTGTCAACTTCCACGGGGTTTGTTTGTTTTGTTTTATATTTAACGCCGTGGCGGCAAGGGCGCAGCCGCCCTTGCGGCAGACCTCCCGGGGGGTATGGGGCGTGGAGAGCCGCGGGCTCGGGCTATCTACTTTAGGTACAGATCCCTCCCCAGCGTCCTCCAAGTCGTAACTATAGGCTGTTCTGCGTTTAATCCGTCTCTAGTTCCCA
>WIGN01000388.1:0-35877 GCA_014235955.1 Colletotrichum sojae
GGAAAGAGAACTCTCCATAGTGATTCCCACTGAGCAATCTGCGAGGCTGACTTTCTGCATGCCAATTTGATTTCGATATCAGGAGTGATTCCCTCTTCCGGATTGTTCTGACTTGAGGCCGAATTGTCCTCCTCTTGTATGGCGCAAATTTGATCAGGTGGCACGCGGAGATGGCCACCAAGAGCCTCAGAGGTCAGAAACTTCTTCTGGCATCGGCGGCATGCGAAACACGGCCGGGTCTTTGGTTTGTGAAATAACCCAATGTGGCGTCTGCGACTGAAGTTAGTTTCATCGTGCGTCATTGGATGCAGCCCTGGCTGGCTCACTTAACCAGAGATATGGAATCAAAAGCCACCAGGGCGCAGCTTTCGTGGTCTCTAACGTTGAATCTGAGAGGATTTCGCTTCCGATAAGGACAAGAAAACCGTCCTAGGCTTTTAATCTTCTTCTGAGCTCTGGCTTTCGTCTCAGACCTGCACTCGTCGCCCTGGTTTCCGTCCCCTGAAGGGGTATCCTGTCTCCGGCGTTTCTTGCCATTAGAACCTTCCGAGTGGCCATCCCGTTTCAAAGAGCTTTTTGAATGGGAAACAGTTGTTTTTGAACCTTCCGGAGAGTCTCCAAGGTCGTTCAAATTGGGTTCGTCCGAAGAGTCCTGGGAATTGTCTGTTGAATCAGCCGGAGGGTCAAAATTCTCCGCAACGCATGAAGCAATGACCGAAAGTTCGTTCAGGCATCTGTGTACACTGTCCCATGCCATTTCTGGCTGCGACAACTCGCTCGGCGAGACCTTGAAAGCGCTTGAAAGAACCAAGCTGCAGATATCGTCGACCGATGGAAGGCTCTCGGGCGTCTGCCCAGCCGACACATCGAATTCATCTCCGTCATCCTCGATTTTGATGATAGACTTCGAAGGTTCGGGGGACTCTGAGACCCTGTTCAAGACATTAGTAGCTTTCTATTTGGGTTAAGAAAGTAGTTCAGGGGTACTCACTTGACGAGCCTTTTGCTCTTTACCTCATGATCCGCGTCGTTGTTGCCCCATTCGCCGACGTCTTCAAGGTCCATCTTCTCCAGCGCCAATCTCAGGGGTAGAATGACTTTGGTTTTCCTGTTCTTGTGATCCCTCAGAGAACACCTTATAACCGGAGACTCTTCCGTCCACTCCTCACGACCAGCAGAACGTATCTTCTCACTTCCTCTGGCCGCCGGCAATCCAAACCATCCCCACTCATCCAGGACGGATGATTTTGACTTAACTTCAGCCTGGCCTGAGAGCCATGAATAACAGGCCTCCAGATGTGCATAGGTGACCATGTCACTCCCTGCTTCTTGTAGGCAGCTCGCAAGCAGCCTCAGCGGCGTCTGGCCTTGGAAATCCTTTACATTGACGTTGGCACCCATCTCTACCAGGCTTTTCATAGCAAGCTTTTTCCCAAGCCGAACAGCCACATGCAAGGCTGTTTCACCGCTGCGATTCCGAGCTTGGATGTCCACCCCAGAGTCGATGACGCTCTTGATGATTTTGACCGGAGTTTTGCGGTCGTTATCCTCCGGTAGCTGGGCAATAAAGTACATCAGTACAGTATTACCGTCGTCGTCGTAAGCGTTCGCATCGACCTTGAGCCCCAGAAGATCTTTGACGATCTCTTCCCTCCTCTTGTAGTATCTCTCCGAGGAGTCGAGATCCTGGGATTTGGTGGTAGGCTTGGGCCCTTGCGTCCTCTTGTTGTGGGCTGCCTGGCGAGGCCTCGCGTTCAAGTTGGGTACTTTCTTGAATAGAGAATCTGGAGAAAGAACAACTTCTGCGACACAGTGAAGCGCGTTCTTCCCTCCCCGAAATTCAACGTACCTGTTTCCGTAGGCCTTGTCGATTGTTTCTTGCAGCTGTGCTTGATATTCGATTGAGGAGACCGTCGATGCATCCATATCCTCTCCCTCCATGAAGCGAACACCATTGTTCTTGGCTTTCGACAACCCAGAGACCTTTTCGCCAGGAAAAGGGCCGAATGCATCTCTCATTTTGTATGATGAAGATTCAAACGGAGCGAACAGTTCGCGGAGGACTTCTTTGTCGGGGATGATCTCACTCATCAAGTGGAAGATGCTTCTTCCGTACACATCCTTGGCATATATGTCGAGTTCGCCCGCATCCTCAGCGTCCATGTCAAATTTGTACTCGGCTTGGCCGGACGGGCCAAACGTTAATGCCTCCTTGGTATTCAAGTCGGGTTTGAACGTGCTTTTCAGATAACGAAGCAGGAAGCGGAGGAAGTCCAAATTCCCCTCGTACCATACGGGTGAAAGACAGTGGAGGAAGCTCTGCCCAGATGTGTTGAGAATCGCCGACAAACCTTCGTACTCTATAATCGTTCGAATGAGGATGATGGGATGGGCGCGAGCTGCGAGGAAATGCAATATCGTATTGCCGAAACAATCAAAAAAGGTGATGTCGTTTTCGAACACCGGCCCAAATCTGCTGATTCGGTGGGCGAGGGGAGTCAGTCCATGCGGTGTCGCCCAGAGCGCGAACTGTGCCTCGGCTCCTGGCTGGTTGAAAGTGTCGCAGATGCAGTTCTTGCTGTCGTGGGCGTCTGTCCCTTCCAGGCAAACTCCTTGCTCTCTGCGAAATCGATCGACCATCAGCATGTCCGACGCCAAAATGCCCCGTGGTGAACATGTGTCAGAAGTTTCGGAGCAGTCGTATTCGCAGAGACAGCTGGCTTCGGCACCATGCTTGTTGCAGAACTTGGTCTCCTCGCATGATTTCGCGACGGGGACAGAAGTGTCGTTGAGGAGGCAGGCGAGCTGGTATCCTTTGCTGGGAAAGTGTTGCTCAATCAGTTCCTGCGTCTCTGTCGAAATTGCGGCCTTGACACCGGATGGTATGACAGGCCAACTGAAAGCTTGCCCCATATTGAATCGAGATGATGCCCTATCAGACTTGTCGCCGTTGTCTGAAGTAGATTCGTTCGTCCATATGGCAGGTGCGTCAAAGTCGCCACGGTCCTGCAGACGCGCGAGGCGTCTTTCGACATCTTCTCGCGTCCGAGGACGGAGCCATCTGTATTCTTTGTCGAAGAAGGTACCGAGCTTCTTTTGTACCAGATCCTTACTTCTATAGCGCGTTTGTGAGCCTATGATAATCAGTTACGGCTTGATGACGTACGGTTTGAATCCATTATTGCTGATGTATTGAATGATTTCCACTATTGCTGAGACTGGCAGCATCGTGTACAGATAGAGCTTTACGAGCTTTCTTTCGAGCGCTGGTGTCCATGTTGGCTTCATGTTGCTTCGGAAATAGTGCTGATCGACTGGGGATGGTTGGAAGCTCGGTTCCGGTGGTGGCAAGCAAATGCTCTGTATTGCCATCGAGGTGGAGAGATTCCCCGTTTGATTGCGAGCGTCGGGCGCATCATCACCAGACAATTTTTTCGAGGCGCTTGACTCCATTTCCGAGGTTTCTCCCGATCTTGGCTCCACGGTAAACAAATTCGCAAGAATGTTGCACCACCGCAGTCCGCCGTCGCTAAATGACGAGATGGAAGATGATGAACTTTGAAGACAACGGGCAAACAATGTCGATAATGAAATGAACCGCCTCATCTCACAGTGCTGCTGTGCCCCAAATCCCCACAGCCATTCATGGATTGAAGTGGACTGATAGCCGCCGGGCGAGACGTTGCAGACTAGCCAGCCAATGGGGCCATGCACGTAATATCGAAACTCAACCCATGGTTGGTAGACGTTCATGAACACGCCCTTTCTTATTGGTTCATACACACCAGAATGAAATGCTCTCTGAATTGACGATGGCCAACCTCCGAAATCAGATAGTCGCATGGGCAACATGACGGTCTCTATGGTTGCAGGGTCATCTTCCACGCGAAGCTGCTGTCCGTTGCGGGAATGCCGAACTTCCCATCATCATGAATCGAGTTGCGCATGATCTGATTCACGAGTAAAGGAAAACCGTGCTGGACCCTAACCTGACGACTCTAGCGCTGCTCGAGAAAATACGGGTTGCGGAAGAGATGGGCCAAGGAATGACCGCAGAAGACACTGTTCAGTCGTGTTAACCAACGACAGACATAAGCTACACGACGTCGGTTTGCCAACTCGTTGTGATCGATGGCAACAAATGTGACGTTACGGTGAAATCGCATTTCTTTTAGTACTGTGGCCATGTGATATAATACACTTACGTTCTTTGACGGCGATTTGTATCAACCGGCACACTCCAGAATTAAATGACATCAGCCTGGTGCCTTGAAACTTTGAAAGTGGCATCTTGACCAGTGACAGCCTCCGTTCCGAATTGATTGACTAAACACGTCGCAGCCTCTTGTCAGTTTGTTCTCTTATGGCTGGTAGTCTATGGGTGAACTTACTCAAGAGATACTGGTTGTCCACGGGGAAAGCGTAGTTGCTGGCCAAGTGCTTGAAGAAATCCATGATGTCGGCTTTGAAACTGTAGATAGGTTCCGAAGCTGACAAGAAGCTGTATACTTTCATCTTGCCATTGTAGCCAAAGTACAAGTCCCATGCATGGCCGGCCAACTCGACTCGTTCAATAGGTGAGCGGGTAGGACTCTCCGAGATGGGCCCGAGTCCGCCGTATCTGTGCAACCTGTCGCATCATCCTGTCAACACGGCCGGTCTTGCATTGCATTGCCTTCGGCCACCAAAGAGGAGAGCTGAACTTACCAGATCATCAACTCGTATTCTCCATTCGAGTTGGTGTGGTTGGCGTCGGGGTGCGTGAAATAGTCGTAGGCCACATTCCCGCGCATGTCGGTCTTGTTGCCGTAGCTCCATTGGGACAACGTCGGGAGCGCGGTGATGTTGCTTAGAAGGCGACGGGTGAACTGGCGGTTGGCGTACACGAAGCTTTTGACGTTGTCGGGGTTTCCGTTCCACGTCCATTTCGAGCTCCATGAGAGGCCGCCCTCCGGCGTCGGCCCATCGTAGTAGGTGCACTGGGAACCCGATTCCGCATCGTTCATTCCCCAGAGGTTGTTCAGGAGATCGTAGCCGTCGGCAGAGGCGTACGCGTATTGGGTACAAAGGGCAGGCACCGCATCGCTTGTCGGAGTTGTTGCCGGTAGTGCAGCGGCCAGACTGCCGAGGGGCAGCCAAAGAGCAAGACGAGTGACCCACTTCATTTTCCGAGCTTTTGCTGGCAACAGATATCTCAACTCATCATAGCACTATGATCATCGCCTGTGTCTCTACTTATAGTAATCTTCCTTCCCAGGGGTCAGCAACACCAAAGAATGATGGCTAGCTATCCCAGTCAAGCTTTTAAGGTTTGGCCAGGCGGGGGCTCATCTCCCCCTGAAAATCGGGAAAACAACTGGTTCGCTTGCTTCATGCGGCCGGCTGTGCCGGCGGCTCCGCTGCCCTGACTCGACTTAGACACGGGCAATGAGAGTCCGAAGTGTAATATATTAGTTCAAAAACATCCCATCGGCCCCGAAACCTCCGCGACTTGTTCCGGCGTTTTTTGCCTGTTAACCGACTACTACTCTAGCGACTATGGTTATCACCACGGTCTTTTTGTCGTCCGTTCTTCTGTCTGTCATGAAGCTCCTTGGACATTTGTTCCTTCGATTCAACCATCGCCTCTTTACCATAGATGGTTGAATCCTCAGCCAAATTCGTCGGGAAAAAGTCGTCTTCAGGGAAAAAGCCCTCAGTGTGTCGCATGAACTCCCAGCTCTTGGGCTCATTGTCCCGCTGCGGAGGATAAATCTGAACGGGCCACACCTTGCAGCTGATGTAGTATAACAGGCCAGCTGTGATGGTCGAAAGCAAGAACCCCATGTTGTAGATACGGACGGCTGGAACTCCGATAGATCCTGGGTTGAGGTTACCCGAAACCCCGGGCACGACCAACAGCACAGACGCAGCCCAAGAACCGAAGGCGCGGAGATTGAACCCCTTGTAGTAGTAGTACGGCGAATCGGCGCTTGTCGAGTAGAGGGACGGCACGTGCAGGTTTCCCTTCCGGATGAGCCAGTAATCGACGCTGGCATTGTTAGTTCTTGCCCGAGTAACAGAAACAAAAGGGGGATCTGGTTACATCATGCATGCAACAATGGGGCATATGAAGCACAGGTATGAGCCGAGGAATGTCAAGAAAGATGCAGCCGAGTAGGTGAGCTTCCAAGGGACTGTAATCGCAGTCAGCCAGGCTTATTCGTGGTGCCCTTTGTTCCTGTGCTACGCTTACCACAAGGCCAAACTAGTATGAAGCACAGGATCTGGCCCCTAACAATTGTGAAGTATTTCGGAAACATTCCGGCCAGGTCGCTGCCCACGGGAATTGAGTTGCTGCTCAAGTTCGTGGCAAAGGTGGCAAAGGCCTGCACAGAGAGTGTGGTGGTCAGTGAAGGTACTTATGACAGGCAAAGAATTTCCTCTGTACCTGGATACCAGCTGCCAGAAACACCAAGGCTCGCGCACCAGGGCTCCAGTACTTGTCGAGGACGCTGGAGTAGAAGTCCCAGAGGTTCCAGTATGCCTGTTTGGTGACGGTTAGCTGCCAATTGCAATCCTAAGGCTTTGCTTCGAACCACGCACCTCGCCAAATTGCTTGTACCCCGCCGCTGTAATGACCATTCCTAGGAAAGTGACTAGTGGTTTGCTAATCACCAAACCCACGGGCATCGGGATGGTCTGGCTGGGTCGACTTCCGTAACGCGACAGATCGGCGATGTTCACCAAGGGTGGGATGACATTCGAGACAATGGTGTTGAGGGCCTTCATGAACGACCATCCCAAAGCTGCACCAGTTGCCGCCTCCGCGGTGCTGAGTCCCTTGAAGTCAGCGCCGTGGCTTGATACCTGCGATTTCGTTAACTCGGTTCTTCCCGAGAACCACTTTGACGAACCAATGCCCAGATCATTGTGGATATCAACCCAATCGGGGCGAGTACTGATTTGACACGGAAGACGATATTGATCTTGCTGGGGTGAACGAAGGCAAAGGGGAGCTGCAGTAGCCAGAGAATTCCGAAGGCCAAGAGATTTGACGATGAGATACCGGCAGTTGGAGGTAGACCTGTACTCTATCGAGTTAGAATTCATCCGCGTCCCGCGTCCAGGAATTGGTCAGTGGTAGGACTTGCGGTTAGGTATGTCGGTCCACCTCTGCCCAAAAAGACATCGCAGCATGACAGCCATGAACTGGCTCGCGTACAGAGTCTGAATGGATGTATAGAGTACAGCGACAACCTGGTTACCGGCAGGGACGAGTTAGTTGAGATCACATGAATGTTGGACCCGACACGCACTTACACCTCGGATGCCGATGTACGCAAGCGATCCGTAAATGCCAGCAGAAGAGCGCACAATGGTAGGAAATCCCACATGATACCTTCAAATACGTCAGTTGTGTCCTTGTTTTTATGCTGGAGTGACTCACCAGGTAGCACCCCGAGAGTTGAGGTATAGCATCACAGCAACAATGATGGATACGATAACTGAGAATAGTAAGCAACGAGCCAGTGCCGCCAAACAAATGTTAGAGGAGACTGACTAGATGCGATCAGAATCGTCCACCAGTTCAAGCCGATAGCATAAAGGCTGGCGCCGACGTTGTACGTTGTCGGAGAGAATGCAATACTAAACTGGAAGGCGAAGAAAGACCAGGAGTTCCAGGTTCGCTGCTCCGGTGGTGTCGGGTCAAGATCTTTGTTCGACCATCGGCCGAACTTACCCTCGGTCGATTCCGGGCGGGCGTTGTGAAGCTGCATCCTTTCTTTCAACTTGGACATCGAGCCTTTGAGGGCCCGATTTGGGCTGCTGGCCCATTCAGAAATAGCCATGACAAGCAAGCAAACGAAGCGACTGCAAGTTATCCAGTAACATTGGGCATTTAGAAGACGAAGGGCTAATTAGTTTTCTATAGAAAAGGCACATCAGAGTACTTTTGTAAAGTCCGCTGAGAGACACAGGTTTCATAATCTGCTCCCCTATCTCCTCGATAGGCATCTTTCGGCGCGACAGCTATCTATCATCCACGCATGTTGCGACTTGTCGGGTTACAAGGATCCGAGAGACGTTGGCGAACGGGATGAGGTATAGAATCTCCACTTCGTCGTTCCTTCGGCCGATAAGTCGGCGGTCTATGATAAGAACGGGCCTTTGCGAATGATAGGCTTCCGTCCTGGGGCCGAATCGGAGTACGAGTCCGAAAAGATAGGCAGACTCATTGCTGTCGTTAACGTTGTGCGGGGGAGGCCGGCTATTTCTGCCGAAGTGTTCGTGCAGCTAGTTTACTTGACTGGTTGGTCAGAAGCTTGCGTCTATCCTTTGAAAGAAAGGCTCTGGACAACTTCAATCACGAGCAAACCAGATCTCAGCATAGTAACACCATCACCTCTCGTCGCTCCTCATCACTCTTCGTCACTTCTAAAAATGAACATGCCTCGAAAAATTCGGCTCGGAATCCTGACTCCATCCTCTAATACGAGCCTAGAGCCGTTGACTCAGGCAATTGTTGCGTCTCTCCCAAATGTCTCCGTCCACTTCTCACGATTCCGCGTTCTCAAAATCAGTCTCGACGACGACGGGCTAAGCCAATTTCAAAACGACAACATCGTCGCCGCGGCCCAGCTCCTCGCCGATGCCGAGGTCGACATGATCGGCTGGAGCGGCACCTCGTCCGGCTGGTTGGGCTTCGAGGCCGACGAGAAGCTGTGCACCGACATCACCGCCGCGACCGGCATCCCCGCGACGACGTCCGTCCTTGCGCTGAACAAGGCGGTCAAGGCGTTTGGCGTGACGGACCTCGGCTTGGTGACGCCGTACACGGACGACGTCCAGGAAGCCATCATCAGGAATTACTCCAGCATCGGCGTCGACTGCAGCAAGGAGAGTCATTTGCGCATTTTCAAGAACTCTACGTTTGCTGCCGTCGACGAACCCACCCTCGATCGAATGGTTG
Organism: Colletotrichum sojae; assembly: GCA_014235955.1. Lineage (NCBI taxonomy): Eukaryota > Fungi > Ascomycota > Sordariomycetes > Glomerellales > Glomerellaceae > Colletotrichum > Colletotrichum sojae. The sequence continues at coordinate 8,954 of WIGN01000388.1, forward strand.
GGGAAGTCGCCGGCAAGGGAGTCCAGGCTGTCACTACTTTCTGCACGAATCTCAGAGCAGCGCAGAGAGTAGCGCATTGGGAGCAGGAATACAAAATCCCGGTATTCGACACGGTTGCCACGGTTATTTGGGATATGTTGAAGGCATGTGAGGTCGACATGACGCCGCTACAGTCTGAGGGAATGTTGTTCTCGAAATGATGGAACATCGGAAAGTAAAGCAAACATTCCTAAAAGTGAATAAACCTTTCTCGTTCTGATGACCTTGTTAACACCATAGTCACTGTCGTCGTCGTCCGCCACTGTCCCTACGCTTCTAGCAAGGATTAGCTGGCATCATATATGGCGACTCGTAGTATTCCGCTCTCCTTTTGGCGTTGAAATTTTCGTATTCATTTTCGTATCACTTCCTCCTTTTTCGTATTAGTTACGCATTCCTCCGAGTTCAAAACCACTAGGATGTTCAGTATAAATGAGAAGAGAAATCCCGATACACATGGTAGGATTCAAGCAGCCGCATTGACAAGAGCGACAATGAGGTCTCTTGCGTTGTTATCTTTGTTGGCAGCTGCAGCCCCAGTCGCTGCCGAATACTTCAACCCCATTCTTACCGGTTTCAACCCCGACCCAAGCTGCATCAACGTCAACGAAACATTCTTCTGCGTCACCTCAACCTTTACCTGGTTCCCCGGCGTCCCCGTCTACGCCAGCAAAGACCTCCGCTCCTGGACGCTTGCCAGCCACGTACTAAACCGCCGCGAGCAGCTCCCGCAGTTCGCCAACGCGCCGACCGGACAAGATGGGCTATACGCGTCCACGATCCGCCACCACAACGGGACGTTCTACGTCACGACTACCTATGTCTCCATCACTTCATACAAAGATTTCACCATGGCAAACCTGATCTTCTCGACCAACGACCCGTACAATGCATCATCGTGGAGCATCCCCACCGAGGTCGGCTTCGTCGGCTACGACCCGTCCCTGCTCTTCGACGACGACGGCACCGTATACTTTACCGGCGCCGCGGCGTTGTCCACGGGAACCGGCATTGCATTGGCGACCATCGACTTGGAGTCCGGCGCTCTTGGTCCCATCAGCTACCCGTGGAACGGCACCGGCTTGGGAACAGCCGAGGGACCGCACCTCTACCGCAAGGGCGACTGGTACTACATCCTCGTCGCCGAAGGCGGTACAGAGAAACTACACCGCGGCTCCATCGCGAGATCCTCATCCGTTACCGGGCCCTACGAGAGCAACCCGGCGAACCCGGTCGTCATCACTGAGAACCTGAACACCTCTTATATCCAGTCTGTCGGCCACGCCGACTTCTTCCAGGACGAGTCGACGGGCACCTGGTGGGGTGTGGCACTAGCGTCTCGCTCCGGGCCGGAGTTCGAATCGTATCCCATGGGCCGGGAGACGGTCCTCTTCCCGGTTTCCTGGCCGGAGGAAGCTGGGAGCTGGCCTGCGCTTCTCGAGCCAGTGCGAGGACAGATGAATAGTCCGCTCCCCGGCCAAAGCGGCAATTCAAGCACGACACCCGTAGTAGGAGAACCAGACGTTGTTGACTTCGAGCCGAAGTCTACCTTGCCCGCTCACTGGCTGCACATCCGCTACCCGGACGAAGCAGCGTACTCCATCTCAACGCCCGGCCACGAAAATACGTTGCAGTTGACACTATCACCGAGGAACCTGTCCTCGCCCATCTCGCGCAACAGCACGCTTCCCAGCACGATTACCTTCGTTGGTCGTAGGCAGACAGACACGCTCTTCTCGTTCAGCGTCGACATGGCCTTCGAGCCGAGGACGTCGGGCGAGGAAGCTGGTGTCTCGGTCTACCTGGACGAGAAGAGACACATTGACTTCTCCATCGTGGCGGCGGGCAACGCGACAAACGACGGCAGGCAGCTGCGCATTCGGTCGTTCAGCAGCAACGAGAACATTACTGTTCCAGATGATGTCTTCGCCCCGCTGCCCAAGCAAGTCGCGGCCGATGCGCCGGTGCGCTTGGAGATTGAGGCCGTTAATGGAACGCACTACACCTTTCTTGCCGGTGTAGGTGGTACTGCTGCGAAGGAGACAGAGATGGAAGTTGCGGGTTACTCTCTCTCCAGTCTCGTTAGCGGCGGCTACACCGGAACTGTGGTTGGCGTATACGGATCCACGAACGGCAAGGACACAGGCAACGTGACATCCGTGGCCTATATCAGTCGCTGGAGATACTCGGGAAAGGGACAGTACATTGATCACGACATTGTCGTATGAGTCAGGTATACCTGAACATCGTCTATGTGGTCTTTCCCTGTACATAGTCTCACATAGCTTGTATGCGTTTTCCAGGGCCAACTATTGGGTGGCCAACAGTTTCCCATATTCCTCTTCGCAGAGTTTTTAAAACTCAACCCGCAAACACAACAAACGTCAATAGGAAACAACCTTCTAGACATTACGAGTAGTGCAAGATCCTGGTCTCCGACTTCATCCCCTGAAGGTTCATCCGAACTCGTTCACTCAAGTCGTTCACTCAAATGCCTCCTGACTCGGTCAAAGTCGTCCAACAGTCGTAATAGTTCGTCTAATAATGGCCAACATACCAGCTCAAATAATATGCACGCTAAATCACAAAAGCCGCCCCTGCCAGAACTTTTACGCTGGAAGAAAAAAAAACCGCTCGTCGGTAGACACCAGCCCCATCACTGACTCTCACCCGTCGGCTTCTCTAACGGCTTCCGCCCGTAGATCGAGTATCCATCCCAGTACCCATGCAGACTCGTGTCCTTGACGTTCTCCCTGACCTGCGAGCAAAACACAATCGTCTCGGCCTTGCTCCACTTCAGCACCCTTGTAAACAGCGCCAGCGACATGCCCTCGAGCCCAGGAAGCAGTGACGCCTGCACCCAGGTCCCTAGCTCCCTCATCTTGGGGTCCTCCGGCCACGGGCTGGCGGGGAACTTGACCTTGGTAACCGTCACCTCCTCGAACCCGGCCTCCTCCATCATGCGCGGGAACTCGGTCGTGATGGACAGCGACCTCCCGACCTGCTCGCACGCGTCGCGGATCATCCTCGTCCACCGACTCAGCGGCATGTCCTCCTTCAACGTTCCGTCGTCGCAGCGGATGGGGTACACCGAGTCGTGAATCTCAAAATAACCACCCGGTTCCAAACTCTTATACGCCCGCGCAAACACCACCCCCCAGTCCGCAAAACAACCGATCATGTTCCGCGCAAATATAAAGTCAAACTTCTCCCCTGCCTCCCTGCCCCACTGCCACTCCTCCCCCTCCTCCAGGTCGCCGACCTCGAAGCGGCAGTTGGGCGGCACGTAAAGCGGCTGGATCGCGCTCAAATCCACGCCGACGACGGTCGCATCGGGGAACTCGTCCGCATAATCCAGCGCCCACACCCCCGTGCCCGTGCCGAGGTCCAGCACCCTCCTCGCGCCGTCGTTCTTGGGGCACAGGCAGTACGCGCCGTCGAAGGTCAGCATCCACAGGTGGTTGATGATGTCCAAGCGCTCCTGCTCGAGCGCGTCGTTGGGGAAGTTATACTTCCCGTCCGAGAGGCGGTGGTACGTCCTTCCGTTCTCGCGGCGGTAGTTCATCATGGTGGAGCGCATCTGGCTGTCCGAGGGGGCTTGGTCCGAGGGGTTGTGGTTCTGTCGTCCGTCATCGTCGTTGTCGCCCCTCGCGGCTGCGGCGGCTGCGGCGTTTTCCGCGCTTGCGAAGGGCGTGATGACTTGAGTCAGGCCCGACGTGGACTGATTCACCAAGTCCCAGTAATGGTCCGCCATTTTTGCTGGGAGCTCTCGCGTCTTCCCGGGAGGCGGGGCGGTCGAAACGGATGAAGCCACTCGAGACTGAGAGGTCGGAGTGTCTCAACCCTAGGACGAGTAGAGCGACCGGGGCCTTCTGGGACAAGCTCTTTCGCCTGCTCAAAGACCAAACGAAATGAGGCAAAAGAGCAGTGAGAGAGAGGGGGGGAAAGATGAACGAGAAGTCGTCCCACTCAGCCCGAGTACCAGGGACCATCCCCGCCACCGCCTAGAGGAGGGAGGGGAGGGGAGGAGCCGCACCTTCCCTGGGCCTAGTCAGGATTTCCGATTTGCCTCGCTCTAGCAGCAATTGGGGCCCCTGGCAAAAGAACGCTAGGTTATCCGCACCGGCGGGACCCAGTGGCTGGGGGCCCGGGTGGTGTCCGTCACCTCTGTCGCCTCGCATCATCCTTAGCGTATTTCCACCGGGGGATGGGTACGTACCTCTAGTCTATGGTGGGGCCCTCACGGTGTCGGAACAACCACACCTCCCGATCCAAAAATTCCCACGCCCGGCCCGGGCTCCTGGGAATCGGTAGGAGAACTGGGCACATCACCTCACCTCATCGCGACAGCCCTCGAGCCCGCGAGCCGTTACCAATCCCCCGCTCCCACGACCGAATCCGAGACCCGAACGTTCGCCCGCTTTTCAAAACCAGACACAATGGTCGTCCGCATACGCCTAGCCCGCTTCGGGCGCGTCAACCAGCCCTTCTACAACATCGTCGTCACGCAGGCCAGGTACGCCTCTCCTCCTCTCCCCGGCCAATCGAGCGATCGCGTCGCAGAACTACACATTGGAGGGGGGGACAAAGACAGCAACAAAAGGGGGCACACAGTGCTAACGCTACCGACCGCAGAACCGCCCGCAACAGCAAGCCCATGGAGGTCATCGGCACCTACGACCCCATCCCCAAGCAGGACCCCTACGACAACTCGGGGAAGCTGCACAAGGACATCCGCCTCGACTCCCTCCGCGCGCGCTACTGGATCGGCGTGGGCGCCCAGCCGTCCGACACCGTCTGGAGGCTCCTGTCAATGGTACGAAGTGCCCCCTACACCAACCCCGCGAGTTTACGAGAGAGCTGCAAATGCAAGGACTTGGGAAGCCCGGGTATTCGTTGCTGCGAAGAGGATGCGACACAGCAGAAGGGGCGGACACGGAGACGAAAAATAGCGATGCTAACACCATCCAGGTCGGAATCCTCGAGCCGAAGTACAGGCCAAACGGCACCCTCAACACCGCAACGGCCGCGAAGTCCCTCAAGCAACCCGTGTCCTCGTAAACCATTTAGCCCCTCGAGCTACGAAAGATCGAAAAAGAAAGAAAAAAACGAAACGAAACGGTCTCCGGCTGCCAAAAGTAGGGAAGCTTCGCCAGGAGCAAGGAAGCGGCCAGGATGAACGAGTCTTCCCCCTCACGACTCGGAACCCGAAAACGAGGCAATGGCGCGAGTCGAGCTGTACGAATAATCAAAGCAACCACTCACATATCGGATGAATACAGAGGCCGTCATCTGTACGTGGTAAACATGAATTAGTCTCGCCAAGGCGGAAAACATGGGATAATGGGGTTCGAGGCCACGTGGGAACATGCGAGGGACTCGGACGACACGTCTCGTAGTTGTACAATATCAATCAGAATTGTAAAAAAAAGAAAAGGACCAAAATGTCACTCCATTGAAGAAAATAGCCATTTTATCAGCTAATCCAGAACCTCCGTGGCTAAGTTCGGTCGGCCCCAATTTCGTCTCATCAAGCTTCACGAATGAGGCATTGTAGAAACAAATTAGACAAAGGAGAGAGAAAAAACAAGAAACGCCCAAGACAATGCAGCCACCGCGCTTGTATGGGGTCGAGAAGAAAAATAGCCCCCAACCAAAGGTGGAGAAAACACGAAAACACAAAGCACCCCCAACTCCTTGTATGAGCGACCAGATCCCGTGGGATGGCTGCGTCGCATAGTGTCTATCGGCCGTGTTAAAAAAATGAGAACGTTCCTTGCATCATCCAAACGACTCTTCCTCTAAAAGCTCTTGTGCTGCGAAGGATCAAAATTGTCTTTTTTCCCATCTCAATGCGATGCGTGGAATACGATGTTCATAATAAGGCACACAACCATGACGCAGAAGCCGTAGATGGCGAGGCCGAGTGCCATCTTGCGCAGGAGGTCCTGCTCGATGTGCTCGAGATCCCACCGCCACTTGCGGTTCCACTTGCGGGGGTTAACGACGACGCTGGCAGCACTGCCGAGGCTGGCGATGCTATTGATCATGGCAGGCTCGTCCTCCTCGTCCGAAAGAAGGTCGGCGTCGTCGTCCTCCTTGTGGAGACGCTGCTGGTGCTCGCTGTCCGGGTCGCTGATCTTGTAGTAGAAGAGGCCCGGCAGGATGAAGCTGATGCTCGTGGAGCCCGTGCTGCCAACGTAGGCCAGGACCCTCTCGAGGCTGTGGACGGACAGGGCGGTGATGTAAGACAGGATAAGAATGGTGCAAGTGAGGAGGGCGAATCGAATGTCACTCATTGAAGAGGTAGATCCGTGGTCCGAGCGAATGGACGCCGATGACGGCAGGAGGGGGCGACCGCCGGGGGAGTTGGAGCGGCCGGCGGCGTTGGAGTTTCGGTTGGGACGCCACTTGAGGATGGCATCAATGGACGCGCGACAGGGGTGAACCTGCAAGGGAACCGAGAACGTGACAAGGACCACGATGGCCAATTGGCCGATGTAAGACGCAACGGTCGCAGAGTCTAAACAATGTCAGGAATGACTCGGGGACTGAGCACGCGATCACTTACACATTTGGACGATGTTGCCCGTGACGGCGTTGCCAAAGGTCAGGTAGCCAGTAATGGCCACGAGGATGTAGATGCTGGCGGCGGAGCCAATGCTGGAGCCAACGACACCCATGACGCTGCCCGGGGAGTTGTCCTTGATCTCGTTCAGAATGGCAAACATCTGTCGTAGTTAGCGACAAATACGGCCGGAGCGGGCTTCCGGCGCGAACTTACGTTCTGGTGACATGTGTACGCGAAGACTACGACCGGCAGGGTACTCAGCACTGCCACCGTGCTTTCGGGCTTGACGACTCTGATCTCGCTCGTGTCCTTCAGGGGACTATCTGCGAAGTGATAGACAACCAATACGATGAGGTAGCCGATGGACACAAGCGCAACGACGCTAGTGTACTTGAGCGAGTCGAGCCGCTTGAGAAAGCTCAGCGGGATGATGACCAGCATGAACAGGGTGATGTAGAAGTTCCTGTCTCCGAGGTACGGCCTCGTTTCGGCCAGCCCGCTGAACAGGCCCAGGCAGACCTTGGGCATAAGATCGCCGATGATAATCATGTAGGAGACGCCCACGCCGAAGCACTTGATCGCAATGGCGGTATCAAAGACGATGGCGGCGTTCGGGTAGGTAATTTTGGATATCGCAAAGAAGGACGAGGTTCCGCGATCGAGGTATCGGGCGCAGCGAGACTGCAGGTACAGGCCGAAGGCAGCGGTTAGGCCGGACCAGACTATCAGAAACGAACCGAGCATGATTCCCATGTGCGACACCACCGATGGCATCGCTAGGGTTCCCGCGCCGACAACTGCTCGTCACAACCAGCCCGTCAGCCTGGCTCTCTCGTCGCCCGCACGATGCGGGGATGTCATCCGGTGGGGGATTTCGCGACAGCACGTACTAGTATTGAGCAGGTTGATGACGCTGCTCACCGTCGAGGCCTGGCCTCCACCCTCCTTTCCACTTCTTCGGCGTTGTCTGCGCATCACGAGAACCAGTCAGCAAAGTGTCTTCCTTGTTGCGCAAGGTGGCCGCTGCCGTCGCCCATCTCTAGCTGCGGGGATCGGGCGGGGGACGGTGGATGCGACGCACCGTGACATTTCGCCGGAGCTTTCAGACGCAATCGAATTTGCGTTTCCATCAGATATGGTTGAGTAATTCGTCATAGTATTGCGCCGGCTCGTTCGGGGAGGTCGGTCGATCGTCGCCAGAATGCGTCGTCTCGCGGGTGTAGAGGTATCGGTAGGGGCGGTTGCGGAGCACCAAGAAGCTGTAATGTGGTGGAAGTATTTGGGTCTTTGGTCGCGAATCGCCAAAGCGAGATCGGTGCAGATAAATAAAGAAAAGGCCGGCCCGAAGAGGAAGCCGAAAAAAGGCAAGATTAGATAGGGAAACGGCGTGAGGCTGTCTGCTCTAACAAGGTTAAGTCGAGAGCCACAAAAAAAAAGAGCCAACAAGTTGTTCAAGGTTTGATTTGCTTGTGAAAGTCGACCGACAGCCTTGATGGGAAAAGGCAGGTTTAAAATGCAGGATTGCGGTCGCTGCTCGGGTTATCGGCGTTTTTTCGTCTGCTCTTTTCGCCTGGGCTGAAGTGGCTTCAACGGTCGCGAGTCGGAGGGCGGAGAAAGGGTGGTGGTGGGAGGAGACGCTGGAGGGCGTGACGTGAGTGAGTGCAGGTGAGCGCAGCTGTGACGTGCTTTCCCGCAAATCTATCGAAATTGCAGCCGCCTCGCAGCGTCCGTAGAGGGCGGGGAGCGACGACCGAGTAATTCGACGTCGCGGAAGTGGATGGGCGGACGGACCGGCGGGCGACGCAGGCTGAGGGTTGAGGGTGTGTGTATGCAGCAAGCGTGGCGCTGAGAACGTTTTCTCCTTTGCTGGCCGATCGCACGCACTGCAATACGGGATACAGAGCAGAGACAACCAAGTATCCAGACGGCGTTCGGTGTCTGGAAGTGTGGAGGTAGTGGCGAGCGAGTCACGAGCGGCTCTTCGCGGAAGGGTGTCGTGTGCTGCCTGGAAGCGCTACAACCAGCAGAGCAACTGCCGCAACGCAGTCCGGGACGGCGGTCTTCTTTTCGCCTTGGGCCCTGCTTTTTTGGTCGTCCTGACTCTCGCTGTCGCCGACGGACAACGAGAGAGAAAAGACAAAAACTTGTTTGGCGCAAGTAGGGGAAGAGGGAACAAAAAGATAAAATTTAAAAAAGAAGGTTGCGTCCCGCGTCTGGCGTAGTGGCCGCCCCTGGAGGTTCCCGCAGAATAAACCCATTCAAAAGTACAAATTAATTATGGGCGACCCAGAGTATCGAGGCCAGGTTGCGAGACGAGACGAGGGTTTAACCGCATCATCTCCATAAGTGTAACATTGACCTGTGTATTAGACTCTATAAAGATGGACTCTATTGTTCTTGTTTCCGTAATCTCTTAGGCAAAAACGCCGGTTCCTTTCTTGTCTTCTTACGTACCTGAACTCGGTCTGGGGCAGTAGCAAACCGACACTGGCCACTGCCGAACGGCCACGAGGCCTCTTTTGCGCGGGTGCAGCTTTCCCGAACCGCTCGCCCAGCCCCAGCCCGGCCAGGTACCTGCGCAGTAGCTTTACTAGCTGAAGGTGCCAAGGTTCTTTTAGCGCCTCTCGGGTGACATTTAGTCAATCTCGCCTTGGCGCGCCCGAGGCAACAGCAGGACTCCACTGGCACCCAAGGGATGGATCCTTCCTCACTTCCTTCAGAATGGGGACCATTATTCCATACCCCTAGGTTGAGTATTTCTCCAATGCGGCCTACTGCTATCGCTGTTTTCCGGTACTGTTACTATCGTCCGGTGCTATCGATCGCTGTTGTCCATCGTTGTTCCTGTCGTCCATCACCGTTGCTGTCGTCCGTCATCGTTGTCCGTCATCGTTGTCCGTCATCGTTGTCCGTCATCGTAGTCCGTCATCGTTGTCCGTCATCGTTGTCCGTCATCGTTGTCCGTCATCGTTGTCCGTCGTTGTTGTGCGTCGTTGTTGTCCGTCGTTGTTACTGCTGCTTGTAGGAGGTGGGGTATTCAGCTTGGGGGGCACCTTCTTCGCTTCCTTCGAATGGATGAAGGAGGGAACAGCGGAGGCGGCCTGATCCCGGTAGGAGCGAGTCACTAGCCACACATCGCCTGCCCCTGCCTAGGCTGTAGTCTCACCGTACCTTGCGCTAGCAACCAGCTTCAGCCACTAACAACCGCGCAGCCTTACGGCACTACACAACCAAACGACATTGACATATCTCGACCTTGAGCTTTTCACATGTCTGCTGTCCCTCTCCAATCGCAACCACCTTAACGCACCCTTGCACCCTTCAGCTTCTACTGCGGTGCGACGTGCCTGCGAGACAACAAGTCACCTGCCTCTGCTCAATCCAACCAACCTTTCCTGCGAACGAGCCGAACCGCACCTACATCCTCCACCGTCGCCATGGACTCCTCCCTCGACAAGACGACCCTCTCCACCATCTCGCTGCTTGAGTCACGATTGCTCCGCATCGAGCACCTGCTCTACGGCCCGACGGTCGCGCCGGCCTCTGCGCAGACCGAATCGACCTTTGAGGCGATGGAGGACTTGGAGCGCCGGTTCAACCACCTCCTATCCCGCATCCGCGTCTACGGCGAGCTGATGAAGATTCGTACGTCTGGCAGCGTTTCTGGACAAACTTTGAGGCAGCTGCTTACCCTACGTTCTGGCAGACAACTCCCATCCCACATTGTTCCAGCCCCCGCCACCCACCGAGCCTCCCACCCAGCTCGGTCCCGAGGCCATTCAGGCCACCGTCCTCGCATCCGCCGCCTCGTTCCCGGCAACCGCCTCATCGCTGACCTCCGTGAACGACTGCCCGATTCCCGAGCCATCCCAGAGCGCCGCTTTGGCCTCTCTGGTACCCAGGATGCGTGGCATCGAAGCAACCCAGATCGCGCAGGAGGCCGAAATGGCAGAGCTGCGCGCCCGGAGCGAGGAGGTTCTCAAGAGCTGGTACCAACAAGATGTCATGGGCGCTTCCGAGTTTGTTGCCGACCTCGAGGGCCGCGCGGAGCGGGCCGAACGCCGCGTACGGAGAGCCGAGAGAGAGCAGGTGGAGGCGGCCGCTATCTGATACCCCGGACGGACCCGAACAACGACCGCCGATATACCCTGCGGCACGGCATTGGCCGCTCGGTTGGCGGTATGTTCCAGGTTGCAAGGCTCGCATAGTCTTAAGGCACGGCACATATAGCCTTGGGCTGGGCCATGATGGACCATTGGTCTCTCGCTCGAGAAATGCTGTCATCCGCCGTGCATGAAACGGAGCGCCGCGGCTCGAGGCCAATATTTCGTCGTGTTATCGCTCTTACCAATCGGCCGCCACGACGACGACTTTCGTCAGGGAAGTTTCTTATGGACACGATTTCGTCGGTATCAGCCGTAGATCATCTCAACCCCCGAAAAAGAGACGCAAGCTTTGTCCACTGGTCCAGACGGAACAACGGGATCCTCGGTGGCGACTCGCAGTAGGTTCAGATTGCCATCAAGGCACGTGAGCGAACGACTCCGAGGGGTCTGACGTCGTTCGCCCGAACGTCAACGCAGGCCCAAAGCTACGCGGAAGGCTTTGCATCATCGGATTTGAGCACCAGTCGTATCGTGCAGGCCGGCATGGGCGGCGGGGAGGGGACAGGATTGCTTGTCCATCACTGCGGGATTTGCCTCTCCGCGTTTCAGACGCTGGTCCGTCCCAGTTACAGGACTGGTGACTCAGGACTGAACCCGATCAGCCATCTGACCTAATCGCCGACTAGATTTACAGAGGCTCTATCGTAGGCTCAGCAGACGCTCAGTTGACGGAGGACACTGGTGAGTAGTTGACAATACGAGAACTAAGATTATCATTCACACGAGGCCGCCGCGCCGCACCTTCGGAACCGTGACGTGAGGCTACCAGGAGGATCTTCGACATGCAGACCCGGGTGCGACGGGGAATTCGTCCGAGCACCGCGGGTCGGTGACATTGTCTGCTATTTGCTTCTGATACACTCAGGAAAAGATCTGCTACTTTGTAACCCCTTGTAAAATATTTGTGCTCTGAAAAATGAAATATTTCACTAATAAACTTCCGCCTCTTGCGTCACTAGGTCCTTGCCCTCTCGATGTTGAAAACTTGACATTGGCTGCTAGAATCGGGAAGAAGACTGATCTGCCCAACTAGGAAAGCTTGGCCTCGCGGGTTGCTTTCGACTGCACACCTCAGGGGGCCGTCCGAGGGCATGGGCACGGATGGCGGACTAGCTGGCGATGGCACCCAGCGGCTGGCTTCCCGCGACAATGGACAAGCTGCGTAGCGAGCGAACCGGCCAGTCCTTTCTGCAGTGCGTGTAACAACTGGCAGATTCCCTATCACGTACGCGACACCACCAAAGTGCCGTTCTACGCGTCGGATTCACCCGTCGTCACTGAACATGACAATCTGTTGCAGTCGATCCATCCTCCCAGACGGCAAACGTGTGAGGCTATCTACCCCGCGTAGCCCAAACTGTCGGGTCGCCAGATGTTTTCACTTGCTCTCCAGGCCCGTTGGCTAAGATATCAAGCCTCGTGGGGAAAGACACTGCGGCGTCAGAGGGAAACTCAACCAGAGGGGGTCGTCCAATGGCGCGCTGGTTCGCCCGAGCTGGCTCGTTCGTGAGGATTACAGGGGGTCAGAGCCAGGGGCAAGCTGGGGGGGGGGAGAGGGGCTGTGGCACGAATTGTTAAGCTACACAGTGTGGCACGGCGCGGACTGACTTCAAGCAGCGACTGCTGGGCGGTTCTCGAGTTACGGCTGTCGCATTGCAAACGGAAAACTTTGATGGAAGAACAGATGTCAGAAAATGCCGCGGCTTAAATAACAGATCATCTCCTCGGTAGCAGTAGTTCGGAGTTCGTGACAACAGACAGTAACTCACTCTGGCGGGCATTGTCCGTCAATCTGCGTACGAATACCATTGCGGTCGATATATCGTTTCCCTAGACTTGGCACCGCAGTTGACACAAACAGCGGGAGTAGGCGAATCCCAGTTCGGGAATGGGACGGATCCCAGGGGCTTTGAATCAGGAACGGTCTCGGGATCTTCGGGTGCATGAACACCACGAACATTGGACATTGGCTGCACCGCAGCTCATCAGTGCAAACCATCATGGAAAGGGCAGGAATACAGTTTGGACGCGCAATGGCTCACCAGCAACCAGGAGCTTCGTCAGGCGCCGGCTGCTCTGTGGTCCGTCGGCCTGCAGCGGGGGCAAAGGCTTCGAGTCCGGTCCGGTGGATGGCCTGGAGACCAGGGCGAGGCGCCGAGAGACCCGGCGATCGGCCTGGCGGCGTGTAATTTCACCGTTAATGGGGTTTCCAAATTTGGACCTTGTCGAGTCAAACAGCGCCGGCGCCCGCAGCCGTCGCCGGCAAGCAGCAGCCACTAGTCGAAAGCGTCGTCGACGGACGAGGCCCTAAGAGTGAGCTGCTATTACAGTGTCGTTCATGTTGACGGGGAGGTTCATGACGGTTTGCGTGGTTCGCAAGTTGGAGAATGGCCGATCGGTGTGATCCCGTCGGAGTTAACCCAGAGTTAGGAACGCATTGCTGAACGATCTTGGGACGAAAGAGAGAAAATGCGAGCCGACCTGCTGTCAGTGACGTCGAACTGGGCTGTGCGCGTTGTCGAAGCAGCGTCCATCCTGGACCGAGGCTTCCAAAGTTTAGATGGTGCCGCACGCATGCGACCAGCTATCGCATCACGAGGTGCTCTGTAATGCTAACTTCGAGAAGAGGTGGACGGCGACGGCGCTAGCAACGAAACGGCCAACGTAGGCGAGAGAACGGTGTCACCGGGATAAGCCACGCTTTCGAGGTTTGGGCTGCTGAAAGACTGGTCTTTGTTCAACGGCGCTTGTTCCGTGTAGGAAGAAACAGCGACTGGCCAGCAGCGTTCCGGTTTCTGTGGTTTCAGGCGTCGAACAGCGACCAACGGCCAGCCGTTTGCTGTCGATCACTCCAGGGTGTTGCGGAGCGGGCAATATACCTTGCATGGCCAACTGGCCAGATCAGTAATACAGGGTATCGGTGTGAGCTTTGGCGGAGGGTCGAGCCTACCAACCGAACAGATACCGCACCGTCCAGCCGCGGTTAGCAAAAACAGACAGATGGAAGGAGCTCGAGCGAAGGTGACAGGCGGCCTTTCTGCATGTCAAACGAAATGCAGATGGACGAGTCTGATCCAGTCGGTCACGGAGGTGCTTGCGGCGGCACGGTGGTATCAAAGAGGTGCCATCTGCAGCTGTCAACAACCATCAGGGGACCGGAGACGGAGGAGGCAGACCGCCTGACACGGACAATCGGTCGATGACAGGGAGCCGCGGACAACACTGCGAGTCGGTGCAGAATGCGAGGAGGAGTCGAATTGTTGGATGCGAAGGACACGTGAGGGTCCGAGGGTTGGGTGTCGGATGTCGGATAACCCCATTCTGGGTACGACTCTTCAGCGGAGTGGTCTTCAAGCCGTCAGCAACACCTGCGAAGCGAAGCGAAGCAAAGCAAAGGCATCAAAGGGCGGGTTGGTGGCTACAGCCAGCTATCAAATTGGGTGCATGCATGCTGATCTCAGTTCGCTCACGCGGTGACGGTGTGCTGGCGATGAAACGGCACGAGAGGGCCAGAGAAAGGTGATGGAGGCGCCCCTGCATCCGCGGCTGTAGAGAACGGTACCCGGGCACAGGTGCGGAAGAATCTGCATCGACACTGGCGAGGAATGCGTGGACGAGGCGCCGAGGAGGCCGTTTCTTGTCTTGGTTTGTTGGTGGTGTGTGGCTCGCATTCGCAGCCGACATATGAGGAGGTCTGACGGCGAGCTCCCTGATTTCGCGCCATTACCTCATGGCTGCTATCCACGTATCCACGTAATGGGAATTTGAAAACTTGCAACTGGAATACGGACGGAGACGGACTCGGGTTGCAAAGACGACGCGCAACGTGGGAAGATGCAAACCCAAATCCAAGGCCTGGACAAGGTTGTCTCTGCTCAGGTAAGGCAAGCGGCGGCAGCCTCAGGGCTGAGAACCAGAGGTGAAGTGAGTTGAGGTGCAGAGGTACCCGCCAGTACGTACTCTGGACGGTGGGGTATAGTCAGGGGCTGTGTGGATCGGGGGCCAATGACAGCAGGCGCCGTCAGGCCACCGTCCGTCCAATGGCTTGCAGGAACCCAGGAGGACACCAAAAAAATCTCAAACCCCCTAGGTAGCCTCGATGCTCTTCAGGGGGGCAGGGACCACCGGTTTCCGGGGGATTTGATAGAGGGCACCGGGGACATTTGGCGGTCGATCCTCTGTGTTGCGTGCTTCTGGCAGGTACAGGACTATCAGAGGGTGAGTTCTGGGCAGGTATCCGTACCGTGCTGAATATGGACTGAGATGGACCGAGATGGAGTTGGCAGGAGGGACCTGGTGTACGTACCGCCGCACCGCGTGCCGCGAAGGCCCCACACGGGAGATCACACAGTGTTTCCCAAAGTCAAGAAAACTGTGACTTCCAACAGCATGTACCCTCGCGTGCCAACCATCCTTTCCGCGCGTGTCCCTCTCCCCTTATCCTCTTGCTCGGTGCGACCCAGGTCCAGGTCAGAGGCACCCAATTCTGCGCCGTAGACTCCCCGCAATGGAAGCTGTGACGCAACACGACGCTGAGTCGGGTCCATTGGCAATCAATCAATCGTGGACCTGCGCCGGCGAGGGGGGGCTTGCTGTTATTGCCAATGTTGTCCATTTCAATCTCTATCGGACGGGGGCCTATTGCTGTCATTGCATTGTAGTGTACTTTTGGTACTTGGACAGCAAGTTCCACCTCATTTTGTACTAGCGCCGTGACACGCCAGCACAGCCCACCCTTCTCTGCTCCTTCCAGCGCTGGGGGCCTGCCGAGTCGACGGCTTGGCTCTTTGCTGGCACCTGCTTCAGTTGCTTGGTGGTGCTTTCCCATCGGGAACACCCCCTAGGCCTCCCACAAGCACCTACAATAACGATGGGCAGGAGCAACGATGACGGACGACAGAGACGATGACGGACGACAGGGACGACGACGGACAATAGTGACGATGACGGATGACAGTAAAAATGGCAAATAGTAATAAGAATAGTAGTAGGCTAGAATAGTCAGAGGGATAGGTGTAAATACTCAGTCTGGGGGTGTGAAATGTCAGTTCCTTCCCAATGCCCATCTCCAAGTCCCCGTCCCATCGCCCCTGCCCTCGTCTCGCTTCCCGCCTGGACCCCGGCCCACCTTTTGCTGCGTCTCATTGAGTCTGGATCTCTCCTGCCCCCCTCTATCACTGCTCAGGTAGGTAGGTACCTATCACCACTCATCAGTGCTGCTGCTCAGGGCACCACCAACGCTGGACTGCGACCTACGCACACGCACAGCCTGAGGGCCACGCACCCCCCAGAGCCTGCATCTGCTCTGCCCTTGCAGCTTCGACCAGCCCAACCCAACGGTAACTGGACAGTGACTGGCCCTCGAGTGCTCCTTTCCTTTCCTGTCGGGCCCGGTCTCTCTCTCCTCTTTTATTTCCATTCTTCCCCCCCGTCCATTCCTCCTACTCCTCTCACCCCATTCTCCGACAACGGTTCTACGGCTGCCGTCCACTGTCGACCAGCAAAAAAACAAGCGAAGAGAGAGGAGACGAGAGATTTTGGTGGCCGATTCGTCAAGAACGAACGCCTGCGCGACTGCCCAAGAATAACAAAAACACACCCCGCGCCCATCGCCCAAACGGCGGCTCACGACTCGGGCGTAGCGCCAGATCCCAATCCTAGGGCGAAGCAAACCAAGAGAGAAAGAGTCCGCCCACAGCACAGCACGGCGCAAAGAGAGTAAGAGCAGGAAAAAAAAAAATAGGGGCCGAATTGCTCGTCAACGCGCCAGCGGGTACCACAAACAAGTAGTCCAGCCCAAGCCCGGCTTGGTCGGCTTACCCTCATCCAACGCAAATCGCGGTTCCTCGCAGATAATACCTAGGAATAGCACGAGGAATCGACGCCACACCACGCTTTCCACGCACGACTTTGCCCTCTGTGGCTTTCTCGAGCGACTCTAGGCCACTCGCCGTCCGCGCCGCCCGCTTCCTTCTTGGGCTCAACTAGCCGGCGCCCTTCATTTCGCGGTTTTCGACCGACACCAGCGCCCGCCGCCCTGGTCCTTCTGCTGCCCCTTACAACTGTCGTCTGTTTTCCTGACGCAGTTCATCCTTGAACGCTGTTGTCCTTCCTGCTCTTTCCTATCCATCATCCTTTCCGGTGTATCGCTTCTTCCGAACGACTTCGATTTTCCTCTCATTCTGTCTTACCCTTCGCCGACAGCACTTCACCGCCGTCCTTCGATTCGACATTACCGTCCTTCGTCTTAACACTCTTCCGACCAACCGTTCTCTTTTTCTTTCCCGAAAAAGAGGCTGCCTTGCTGGACAACCCTCTGAAACGACCGATTCTCTATCCGCAATTGCCTTGCTCGACATCGTCTGATCCAGCCTTCCGTCGCTGCCCACCCAGCCGCTTCGACCCGACCTTCATCGCAGCGCCTACCCTATCTGACGCACTGGACAGCCAACCAACTAACTGTCCAACAGCATCCCGGCACGCTTTCTTTTTTTATTTTGGCCCACGAGACCGACCACCAGTCACTCCTTTTTCGGACGAGGAATTGCATTCCCGCCAGCCACGACGAACCTTACCTACTCGCGGCATTCGAATTACGTATCGCACGTCGAATCGGCACCGTTTTGCCCGACTACGCAACCCCATTTCCTTCGATCGCCCTAGGTCTCACTGTCCTGAAGCCACTCGGCTCTTACGAATCGTCACTTGCGAGAGCCATTCTCGACCATCGCCCCTAGGCATCTAATTCTTGCACCCCCGCGCACCCCGAACGTCTTCCATATGCCCTCTTACGGTTCTCTTCATTCACCGTCATTGCGCAAAATGGAACAATCACGAGTTCAGTACGGGAAGAAGAGCATTAATCTGGGGAACATCATCGGCGATCCCTTCGCTCTGGCCACAGTCTCCATCTCCTTGGTAAGTCGGGACGAGAGCGATCCCTACTCGGGTTCTACGTTCAATGGGCTGACCAATTGCCGCAGCTTGCATGGATAATCGCGTTCATTAGCTCCATCATCGCTACGACACAAGCCACGGATACGGGATTCCCTCCCTTCGCATGGTGGACGAATGTGTACATGTTCTTCCTCATTGCGGGCGTCTTCGTCGTCGTCGCCTCCGACACCACGCAGACCTACCACGTCGCTCTGACGGGATACTTGGGCGCCGCCGTTGCCCTCAACTCGCTGGCTATTCAGTCCCTCATCTTCTCCTCCAATGGCGCCCGCCAGGCGGCGGGTGCTGGCTTCATTCTGATGGCAATGGTCACCGTATGTTTCGCATCCCAAAATGACGGAGGAGGCTCCATTGACTAACCGTGCCTAGATTGTGTGGATCTTTTACTTCGGCTCTGCGCCGTCAGCCAAGCCGCGCGCTTACCTCGACTCATTCGCCCTTCAGAAGGAGTCCGGAAACAGGCAGATGATGTACGGCGGTGGCCGCCCCGAAACCTCGACCTCGGTGCAGCCTCCCCAGATGTACACGTCGGCACAGCTGAACGGCTTCGAGAATCCGTCCCCCGTCCAGGGCATCCCGACCCAACCTCGCGAGTCGGCGGTGGCGCCGTCGTTCCCGGCGCCGGGCGTACAGAAGACGCCAGACCAGGAGGTGGTGCCGCCGACCGAGTACCCGTACCGCGCGAAGGCCATCTATAGCTACGAGGCCAACCCGGACGATGCGAACGAGATCTCCTTCACCAAGCACGAGATCTTGGAGGTCAGCGACGTGAGCGGACGGTGGTGGCAAGCACGCAAGGAGACGGGCGAGACGGGTATCGCGCCCAGCAACTACCTGATCCTGTTATGATGAGCTCACGAATTTCATTTCGCCGTTGGAGAAGATGGGAGCAAAAAAAATGACCATATGGGACAAGGGATGGTTTCGCGCTCAATGCTTGTTGGAGTACATTAGGGTGTCTTGTCCGGGATAAAAACCGCCGCCTTGTTTTCGAGCTACTGGCGGCCCACGTATATCCGCCGAAACGGCCTCTTTTTCTTCTACTTGTCTTTTTACTTCTACCCGCCCACCCTCGCGTGCAGGCTTTACTTCCTCCCGCCCGTTGTGCATGTTGCCGATGGGCACGCCGAGGGATCCTGCCTTTTCTTTCTGTTTTGTGTTTTCACTTTTGTCTGGGACGGGTTACGAGCAACGGGTCGGGTCATTCGGATAGCTTTGGTAGCTCGCAGGTGGGATACCCATGCATGTTGGTGTTCCCTTGCTGTTTACAAATGGCATTTGCACATATCCACAGTCGCCGGTGCCGAGGCTCTAGATTGAAGTGATACAATCCGTCGTCCCCCCGTGCTCTCTGTGCGTCTTGCTAGGCACTGCCCGACTAGGTATGCCTCGGCGTGCAACGTCGTACGATGGTTGACTCGGGTCTTGGAATAGCCTCGACGTTGCCATCTCGACCCGGATGCGCCTCCCTCATCGGGCTGTTTTCAAACTCATGCAGACCCAGATTTCCCAAGCTGGGGTTCCCGCCACCACGAGGGTGGGCGGCAGATCGCGGTCCACCTCCGTCATCCGTCCGGGTATCATGTGCCATCCTTCCGCATGCGTGCGGTTCCCTCGATCCGGGTAACTGGTAAGTGGCTTGCAAGTATCAACACCACCGCCAAAAGATGAACTTCCGTCAAAAAGCTTAATCCATCAATTGCTTCTTCTCCACGTCGGCTTCCGCGCTCAGGCCTTCTCCAGCCTCCTCCTCAGCTCCCTCTCCTTGGTCAGCACCTCCAACTCGAGCCTCTCGACGCTGTACTCGAGCGCCTCCCTCCTCTGCCTCACCGCCCTCGCACGCAGAGCGCTCTCCCCTCCGAGGGCCCTCTTCTTCCCCGCCACCACGCTCTTGCTCTTCTTTTCCGAGTACTCGTCGTCCGCAGGCTGCGTCAGCCTTCCTTGCAACAGCTCGCACCGCGCCTTGAGCGTCTCGATGCGCCTCTCGCGGCGGTCAACCTGCGCATCGGCGCGGTCCAGCAGCAGCGCGACGTAGGGGCCTATCTCGTCGCGCAGCGACGCCTCGGCGGCGGCGAGCGTGGGCTGGGGCACGAGCTCGAAGTGCCGCGTGGGGCGGAGGACGGAGGCGGCGCGGGGTAGGTCGGAGACGCCGGCGTCGAGGGCGGCGACGGAGGACTCGAGGAAGGAGAGGGAGGAGCGGAGGGAGGCCACGCAGTCTGCGTAGGCTGTTGCGTTTTGGGCTGCTGTTGACATCTTTGTCGTGTGTGTGGTTTGTTTTGGTGGGTGGTGTTTTGGATTTCGGTGCCCCTTTTCCGGCGCGGTTATGGTTTGTGATCGATCGGAGATGGATTGAGGGGAAGTCGTTGACGTCGGTGGTGTGTTTGGATTTCCTTGGTTTGGGGATGGGGAGGTCGCGGTGTTTTGGTTGTGGTGATGACGAGTGTGGTGTTTGGTTGTTGCTTTGTTTTTGGCGAGACTGATGGGTGGGGTTCTCTTTCCCACGTCGTTTACTGTGCCCCACGCCCCAGGAACACTGAACCGGGGGGTTTTGCTGTCAGGGGGGAGAAAGGTGACAGGATGGGCACGGACCACTGGTTGACGTTCTCGGTCAGCCAAAGTGAGCCTCGGTGTGAAGCTCCACCTTGAGGGGACTGTTCCGAAGGTGAGTATCCCACATCCCCTTATTATCACAGCACAACAACAGTAAACAGAAGCAATCAAGAGGAAGAGAGGAATTCGCAAGGACGCATAACAGTACTCAAGAGAAACAGTAGGGGACTAGACTAGCTAGAGGGCGCGTGGAATACTCAACCTGGGGCCGTGGAATGATAGCCCCTCCCACCTTGGGTTGACGGATCCGGGTCTGGCGAAAACCCCAATACCAGTGTACCACTGCTCATGATGTACACCTCTCTTTCTCGAGATTCAACTTCTTGACACATCCACATCGCTCACCGCCTCTGCGGGCGCCCAAGCGCACCACAGCCCGACGAACCCAAGACCCAGTCCGTGAGCCAGTTCATCTATTGCTGCTGCTCCGGCCGAATCACGACGCATCACGTAATCATCGCCGACACCTCACACTCGCGGGCGGATGCAGTGAGACTGGGCGGACACCCAGGTCCAATCCAGCTCGATCCAGCTCCCAATTCAGCCCGTGTCTGACAACCGGCCGGGTACGCCTCCCCGAACCGAGCCGTGTCGTTGGACCGTTGGAACGGCTGTTACCTGTCGAAGGCGGGCGGGAAATGTGAGGTCGACTGGCCTCAACTTCGGCCGTTGATTCGCACGCACTTTTTGGTGAATCCATCTATAGACTATATACCCATCATCACCGTCGGCAAGCCCGCGCGCGGCCGACTTTACCTAAGAGTGGGTTCACGGAAGGGGCCCCATTTAAACCGCGAGCCGACATGCCGTTCGTTCGGGGAGCTCCCGTCCCTCCTCCTCCCCCCCCCCCCCCCCACATTTTAAATCCACACTTTGCATACCCGGCCTTCCGGGGCTACCACTCTTCGCAAGAACGCAGGAGCATTGACCTCACCTCCGCAGGCGTTAGACCGGACTGTCATGCCCTTGACACTAACCCAGAGCCGCATTGTTTATGTAGAGGGCGAGGAGGAGAAGGAGGGTGCGCTCGCGCCGGGGAGAAGCTGACCTGCATATCTGGACACTCGCACAGATGCAACGTTGTTGTCCTCCCCCGGGGGCTGCTTACTCCGCTGCAGCGGGACGACATTTTTGTGTAAAAAAGTATCACCGCCAACACCCTTCCCCCGCGCCCCCCTCGCTGAAACGGCCGCAGTGACCGCGGATGTGGTTTACGGTTATTTTAGCCTTCAACGGCATCCGGTGGCGGGCGTTCGACGGCAGCCCTTCCCATCCTGGCTCATCCTCTTGTCATCCATGATCTCTATTTAACTACCCCAGAAGAACCTCTTCCCAGTCGTAAGAACAGGGACGAAGGAGGAAAAGATTATCTCGCCCCAACCATGCTCATCACACACGTCCAACGAGCAAACAGCTCACCATCAACCTCAGCATCTTCAGCCGTAAGTCCTCCCCCTCGATGATCACCCCAAAGTCATCACGTCCAACCGCGTCCAGACATCTTCCCCATACCCCCCCTACCAGCGCGGCATGTCCGGCCCCACAACAACGGCGGTGGCCATCCTCGTCGCCGTCCTGCTCCTCCTCGCAGTCTCCCTGATCGCCATCGTCGAGAACCGCAAGCGCAAGAAGCGCGACGCCGCCGCCCGCCCCCACGGGGGCCCGGACCTGGAGCGCTATGACACCCAGCTGTCCGTCGCCAGCTTCGACACCATCGACGGGCTCAAGGCGCCGGCCCCAGTCGCGAGGAACATGTTCAAGGGAAGGCGGTTCCTGCGGCTCACGCGGGCGCGGTCATAGTTCTGTGGAACTTGAGAGTGGGGTCTTCTTTTTTTTCGATTTCTGGGGTGTTGGGTTAAATCTGGTATTTGGCTGGCTGGCGTTTGTGGAAGGGACTATGGGATGATTGTTACGACACTTACACGTGAGAGGAAGTTCCAGAGTAACTTCCCCAATTGCGTAATGTTAATACACACCTTTTACACCACTTACATTTGCTGTGTTAGGTTTCCGAGTGACTGTGGAGATTTGGTCCTATCAAGTAGCCCGTTTCTGTCTCTCTCTTTCTCTTTTCTTTCTCTGTCTCTATTTCTGGTTCCCGTCTCTCCCCATCTTCGTCCCTGTCCACGTATCCATCAATTTCCGGAGGACCCTTATGTAAGACGAGCACAGGTGGTTTCCGATGCTTTCTAATCCATGGTAATTGTACAAGAGACAGTAAACTACGTACTAATCGGCTGAAACCGAGCCCATCGTTATGGCCAGACTTTTCGGTATTTTCTATCTCCTCGACCGGATTCGCCGCCACTAATCGATGAATCTCAGTCCTCGGTTCCTTGATCTCGTCATTGTAGCAAATCCAACGTCCCAACACTTATGCTTGAATATCGGGTTGACGACGTAAAAGAGTTATTCCTAGATGTGCTGTTCTCGTGTGAGACAATCATCACCCACCCAGTTTACCAGAAAAGCAGGCATATCTCGCAACTCAACAGATGGTCCAAATACGTATTGCCAGGCCAATCACACGAGTCTTTCGCCTAGAGAAAAAAGCTTAAAACCACTGGTACGCACGAAAACCGAATACAGGCTTTGCTGGCTGTCTCTCGTCCTAAGACGCATGGAGAGGCCTGCCGTCCACTTCGCCTCGATAAACAACCTCCATCGTCTCAGTTGGCTGTTTCGACTTTGGTGGACATTTAGTCGCGGTTGCAGAGAGTGCCTCGAAGAATCGATCACATCAGAAATAATACAAACCCAACCGAGTCGCAGACGTCTGCTCTGGAGCTTTTCCAAGCTCCAGATTTCGGCGGAGTTAGATCGACGCGCCCAGGGAAGGGCAAAGTCCTATGCCCGATACGATGAACCCAATGAGAGAACAGAGTTTATTTTTGACCGTCTGGGATCTCCATGCTCCCGAACATGATCGACGACGCCCTTCTATGCTTGGGATTATGGGACTCCAGACAGAAGGACTCTGTTTGCGACAAATAAACTCATCGAAAACGACACAAGAATGGAATCGACGCACACCGTACGACTTCTTATCCAATTATATTCCTCGCCGAGACAAGCAAACTGCGGGGTTTCATAGTGAGCGTGACCAATCTGCAAATAAGCAACCGGCTTCTCATATGTGACATGAGTTGTTGGTACGACACTCGTGCTCAGGCGCTTAGCTTCATCGCTCAAGCAGATTGTAGACTGTTTGCAGGCACTCGAAAACTGGAGAGAGAGAGATGGCAGGATTGTACTCCGAAGGGGGCCACGTCCTTCGCTGGTCAGGCTCGTCTCGAGGTTCATCAGCAGCGACGGGTTCAATCTATGCAATATGTTCGCATCTCTATTGAATTGTCTCTCCCCACCATCGAGCCAACCATCTGCATTCCTTAATTGGTTAGCATGCAACTTCTAACAACACTGTGAATGCATGTGACCTAACCTTTAGTCAGCAGCAAGTCAAGTCGCGCGGGGCCAACTCCTGAAATCTTCATTGGACCAACCTCTCCCTCGAATCTCCTCATCGCCTCGCCACTTCATCCAAATCACGTGTCACGTAGGATCCAGCAGGTCTGCTTCTTTGGGCCCAACAAGCGCCCAAGCACAGCCTTATTCCCTTATTCGGTCATAGACGACCAGGGCCGCAGATCCTTTGCTGGTGGGCTCTGGTCGTATCACCGCCAGACCGCCAGACGGCCCGATCCTTAGTTCTGTCCCTTGCCACCATCTTCATCCCTCTCGCCGCTGCCCCGCTACGGCAAGAATCCATCACCATCTCAGCCGTGCAGAAGGTGACGGGACGACAATGGAACGCAGCTTGAGACCACTGCTCCCGGCATCTACGCCAACCCCAGCAGTTCCGACGGTCGACCGAGAGGAGAGGGATGCGAAGAGGCCACGCCGCCCAATCTCCCACTTGGCCTGCAATCGATGCCGAAGTAAGAAGCTTGGTGTACGTCCCCCCACTGGATTCCACGTCCAGTCGTCGATGCGGTATTCTGCTGATCAGCATCTTCGCCAGTGTGATGGCCGGCGACCGACCTGCACCAGCTGCGCCCGCGCATCAGTCGATTGCGTCTACAGGTCCGCCTACAATGCCCAAGAAGCCGGAAACATCGAAAAGGAACTTTCGCTAGATGCCCGCGAGCGTCGTCTCCAGGAGCAGACGAGACTGTTGGAGCTTCTGCGCTCGCTGCCGGGTCCCGAGGCCGTCCAGTTATTACAGCGATTCCGCTCAACGTCCGACACGTCGAGGGTCTTGTCCTCGATCGAAGGCAGCTTTCATGGCGAAACAAGACCTTCAGACCTCGATACGGCCCGAGCCATTCTACCGCCGACCGAATCCTCGATCGAGTTTGAGCTGATGGCGGAGTACGGGACCGCGTACCCAAGACTACTTCCGACCTCTGTTGTCGAGCTCACGACTGTTTGGCCACCCGAGCTGGACTTGTCAGCCTCGGGGTCGCAAGTTGGTCCCGGAATCCCGTCAACATCCACTCAGGGGGAGATGCTGGAAGGCCCTTCAGAGACGAATTCAGAAACTGGTCAAGAGGCATCTCAGCTGGAAGAATCTGACCCCAGTGGGCACGGGCAGCAAGCCCGCATTACAGGACCGCGCAGCCCTCCCCAATACTGCGATAGCCGACTTGAACGGCTGGAGATTCGATACTGGACGAAAGTACCGATATCAAACGAGCTCGCCGCCACCCTGATATCCTTCTACCTCGAGAATGACCACCGTACCATGGGATTCTTCGACGCAGATCTTTTCCTCGATGACCTAGTGTCATGCCGTCAAGAGTTCTGCTCTGCATTTCTGGTCGTTTCGGTTCTCAGTCTTGCATGCGTAGGTCGTTCTTGGCATCCTCTCAGGAACAAAGAGATTCTTAACCAACGGTCGCTCGCAGCAAGAATACACAGCCGTCAAACCCCAGGTTTCAGCCTTCCGAACCGCTTTTCTGCGAGAAGCCGAGATGCTCTGGAAGGGCGAAGCTTCCAGCGACTCGGTCCTCTCCGTCGCGGCCATAGAGGTCTTCAGCGCCGCGATTATATTTGAGGGAAACGACACCCTCGGCACGGAGCTTTCAATGGCGGGACGCCTCCTGGCAGAACGCCTGGGGCTCGTTGGGAGCATCGACGGGGCGGCGGCCGCTGCCCTCGCCCAGAAGTCTCCAGAGTGGGTCAGAGCAACTTCACATATTGCTTGGGGCGCGTACGGTTGGCTGACGTAGGTATTCCAGGACATAACGACGCCGACTTTTGCGCTGACGAATAATCTTGATCCAAAGACTGCATGTGATATTCTTTCACCATGCTCCAATCCTATTCCCTCCAGCGCTACCCGTTCCCGAAAATGCCAACAACCAGACAGCTAGACCTTCTTCCCAAGGCACAACATACACTCGGAGCGCGACATTCACCAGCGCCTGCAAACTATGGACAATAGCCGAAGAAGTAATGGGCGTTTACCTCTCGGTGGATGGGCGAGACTTGTCGGACCGCGTGCCTTTGGCCTTTGCGGAGGCGAAGTTTCGGAAACTCCTGGAGTGGGCCGCGTCTCTGACGGTAGAAATGAGGCGGTCAATGCTGGCACCAGCAGACTTGGTGGTATTTCAGTGCGTCAGCTGAGTGAACGTCTCAGTTAGAAATCAGTTCCAGGTCTGCTGACTCGGAATACAGCATCTGGTTCCACGTAATCGTCACCATCATCTTCCGCCCCTTCACCTCGACGCCAGAAACCGACTGCCTCATGTCCTTCACGTCGACCGACAGCCACCCGAAGCAGATCTACGCCGCCTCGGTCAACCAGCTGCGGGACATCATCCTGAATTACCGGACGTACTGCTCAGGCTCCTCCTTCTTCACCCCCTTCATCAACCCGGGGCTCTTCACCCTGAGCCTGGCGCTGCTGGAGGACCGCGGCGACCCGCAGTGGCGCTCCTACTTCCTGCTCTGCATCCGCTGCTGGCGCGACCTGTACGCATCCTACCCCGTGTTCCGCAACATCGTGCAGGCCTTCCTCTCGATGGCGATGCAGAAAGACGCGTTCACGGCCCACGAGTCCAAGGTGATCATGGAGTGGGTCGAGGGCAACGGACGCCACCACGCAAAGGGGATCGAGGCGTTCACGACATTCATCTTCGACCCGACGTCGGCGGCCGCCAGCGAGTCGCAGATCAATGCGATGGCACTCAAGTTTGACGAGATGATCTTGTTCGATGAGTTCACCACCGGTACGGATGCATGAACATCTTGGGAGCTACCTCAGGATCATGGTCGCCCGTGCCCTCTACTGGGGTAATAAGGTCATTGCGGGACAAACGGCAACTTGAATGAGGACAGAATGTTTCGGTTTTGTCGCTTTCCTTCCGTTTCTGCCGTCGTCTTTTCGGAGACGTTTCATCTCATGTGCATGCCAGATCTGTTTGTTTGTTTGTTTGTTTTTTGTTTGTGCTAGTTAACGCTATCACCGAGCCGTAGCGGCCGGCACCTCCCTAGGGGTACATAGCGTACGGAGACCCGGCCGAGGCCGGGGCCCGTAGCTCGGTACGGTACGTTCTGCGGAGGGCCCCCGGTATACA